>JAATLQ010025997.1:0-20097 GCA_013421005.1 Heliconius erato x Heliconius himera | reverse complement strand
ATATATATATATATATATATATATATATATATATATATATATATATATATATATATATATATATATATATATATATATATATATATATAAATAGATTTTACTCCCGCAGATTTTAGCATAAGTCTATATTTATTCATATACCAGTATATAGTTTTAAAATCAGTGTAAATAGTATTTTCGATATTTAAAATACTTTGTCTTATCCTACAAATAGTCAGTGGTGTAAAAAGCTACTGACTGTCTATATCTATTAAGTTAGATTTAAATATATATTTTTCCGTATTTCCTGCACCAAAAACACAGACAATAAACAAATAATAAAATTTCGTCGATCAAAAAACGACGCAGGAAGGACTGTGACGTCCAAACTTGGAGTCAAATTATCACATAAGAAGCTGGAAGTTTTATCCATCGATCAAAGAGGAATAAGTACTTTCAAAATATTAGACGTCTTTGATTCAGAAAACGAAAGCGTTGAAGTATACTCTCTGCTATTATATTTAAGAATTAAATGAGAAAAGCAGCGATAGAAATATGTGATAAATGAAAACGAGGTTTTAGTAAAAAGGATAATAAAGTGAAAGACACTGTAGAGAGAAAAAGCTCGTTTGGATCATAAGGCCTTAGATAAATCTTTTTAAAAAAGAAAAAGGATAAGCTACAAATGCACTAAACGAAAGTACTGATAAAGATGAAGCCTGAAAATTATGAGAAAGAAACCTAGAACCTCCTAAACCAAGAACTTTTTTTACATGTTTGACAGGAGTGTATTTTGGGAGACTACCTCGGTACAATACTTCAATCGCTTCTCCTGTTGTAAAGTTTGTTTATAGAGATCACTCAGCCTATGTGCGAGAAGGAAAAGGCTCGTCTCACGTATTGAATATGATTGCGCCATGTCAACTTGGCAGCATGAAGTGACACAAAGTGACATGCGACTGAAAATTTCCTTCCCAAGGAAAGTCCTTTCTTAAAGAAAGACCAGAGCCTGTTCTTGCATTTGAAAGAAATGAAGAAATTTGAAAATGAAAAGACAGGCGTATTACTGCCGGTAACAGAATTAACGGTGCCTTAGATGCAGTAGTGAGACCGTAAAATAACAGAATAGTTACACGTTTGGGTACACTGCAATGCTGACAAACGACGCTGATATACGGCAACGTACGGAAAGAAACGTAAGATACGTTACATTAAATCCCTCGTAACTAGTTATGTAAAATATCCTAAATTGTATGGGTTGCCGAAAATACACAATAAGCCTAAACTGACTGTATCTTCAGTCGTTAGCCAAACCGGAACCACGAGGTATAAACTGGCTCAACAGGCCAGACTCTTACCATTTTGTTTGTGGGCCGGAAGATCTTAAGTTAGCTAACAAAGAAAACATACTCGCATATGCAACATTATTATAACCCAAAATAAACAGTACGTTAGATAACGTATTTTCGTGGCAATATTTAAAACAAAAGCTTGCTCGATCAATGACCTTATTTTTATAAACTTTTTTGTTATCAATTTTTGTTTAACTACACCTATTTCATTTAAAATAGCAAAAAAAAAAATAATATAGTTTAATAACGAATATTTTTGAAAAGAAATTAGCTAATAACACTTTTTTCTTAAGCATATTTTTGTATACACTAAATCATAAAACTTGTAGTTACTTGTAGACGACTTATTATTTAGTTAAGTATTTAATATGATATTCATCTTCTTAAGATTATTTGAAATTGAAAAATTCAAGGAAATTGAAATTTGTGCGTTTTGGAGAACTGCCAATATGCTGTTTCCGTAAAAGGAGCGCTGACACTTCCACCCTGTATATTTTTATTGAAGAATCCCAGCTTTACGTAAATTACCATATTGTTGGTCCTCGAGGCATCCGTTTAAATAGGTAATCTGTTTAAAAGGACAAGTAGAAGTAGTAGTAAAAAACCGGTGGTCTATTGATTTTACGAAGTGCTTAATTCGATTCACAAACCTTACAGTTTTTTACATAGTTTTCCTAATATTAGCGTTTTTGATCCTGTCATACATTTTATTAGAACCTAAGTGTCCAGTAATGCGAATGTCATGTTCTTCTTTTACGATTTGTTTTATGTTAGAGGGGACAGAATGTATTACTGTTACGTCGCCGATAAGTAAAATATCATATCTAGCGTATAATCAAATAATTTACCACCAGTTCACTAAAGTTAATGCCTCAGATCTGACAAGAACCGGCACAAGAACCTCAGCGCATCTTTTTTTAATAAAATAATATATATATATATATATATATATATATATATATATATATATATATATATATATATATATATATATATATATATATATATATATATATATATATATATATATATATATATATATATATATAAATACAGAGAGTATTTTTAAGTCTTATTAGTTTTGAATCTATTCATTCATCGTGCATTGTCACGTTTCTTGGTAAGTTTTTTTCCCGGAACTTACTTAAGAGAACTTAAGGCAGTAGATATGTTACTTGATTAGTGATTATTATTAGAAATACGCATATTAATAGTTTATTTTTGTGATGTATAATATTGATTGTCTTAGTAGAGTCACTCCGAAATCTTTAATCAAAGTTAAAATGCAATTAACAAGCTTATTACTGGCTTTAAATAGCAAAGGGGACAGTAAAATATATAGTATATAATATGGGCAATTATTAATTAAAAGTAACGCCCAAATAACTCAAAAGTGAAAATATATTTTAGGGCCTAAGTGTATTTTTTCTCAATAAGACACGTACATGGGCCAATTTACCACTTTGGCTGTTCTATCTCATAACTCGTGAAAAAGAGACGTTTTTTGTTATCTATCTAATGACGAACGTAATAAAAACAATACTAAGCTTTTGCAGTCAACACAGCGCAACCATTGCTTTGTTTAGCGTATAAGTACCAAACTGGCTGATTGGCCACAAACATAAACAAATGTGTAGAAATTCCCCGCGTAGAAGTCTCAAATGACTATTTGACCCTTGTACGTTTAAGTGAGTGCTACATAGGCCGTTATATTCTAACAAAAAGTCCTGTTTCTATGCAGAAATTTCTGTTTTTAGTAGCTGACCTGATAAATTATATCGATAGCATGCGTTTGGCATAAAAAAGTGAAAATTGCCAAATTGTTAGTTTGGCCCATATACATAGGACCCATCGATATATATATATATATATATATATATATATATATATAGAAATTTCTGTTTTTAGTAGCTGACCTGATAAATTATATCGATAGCATGCGTTTGGCATAAAAAAGTGAAAATTGCCAAATTGTTAGTTTGGCCCATATACATAGGACCCATCGATATATATATATATATATATATATATATATATATATATATATATATATTGTGATATTGATACCGTGATATTGATACACTACTGTGATATTGATATGAACAGACTGGACGGACCGAACATTTCATACCCAAGGCATGTTATCATTTATAAAATCATTAATTTGGTAATAACCTTTAACATATAAACATCTTTTCACAATTTTTTGAAATTGCAACAGCGTCTATTATATAACTAATCAATTTGACAGAAATACCCCATAGATCCGAAGTTTTCTTGATGTCTAGGGACTTAAATGTCTTAATGGTGTCTCTCGAATTGACTGGTTTAAATTTAAAATCTACTTAAGTAATGATTCAGCGACGGTTGTGGAGGATATAAGTGAATCGGTTGTTGAAACTGGAATATCAGCAAAGAGTTTTTCAAGTACACATGCAACTTCTTGATCTGAGCTGGTTAAACCATTGTCAATTTTTAATTTAAATTCAAAGTTATTATTCTTAGCTTTTCCAGTTTTACAATTTATTATGTCCCATGTCATTTTAATTTTATCTAAAAAAAAAATAATTTATATTATATGTAAAGATTTTGCCATGGCACATAGTTTTTTAAACAATTTAGAATAGACCCTAACATAATGATTAAATGAATCACTATATTTATATGATTTCTCACTATAAAGTTCATATAACCTTTGTCTACTCTTATAAATCCCCACAGTCGCCCAATCATTAAATGACAAGAAATTCCTGGAATTGCAAGTAACATTGAACTCACTATTAAAACATTGAAAAATGTCCCAATTATAGTAAATTGAGTTTATTTTTATACTTTTGGTATTTAAGTTTTGCTTTAATATTTCTTCTAAATGTCTTAATTAAATTGATTTCACTATTATTATCACTTAATGTTACATAATTACTATTTATTAATGTATGAACATGTTATTTAAATTAAATCTAATATAATTTTGTCGTGGCAACATGCTTATATAAGGAAATGTAAGCTTTTTTTATATTTAAATTCATTAATTGTAAATAGTAGTCTTGTAATAACTTTTTATTGACATTTCCTCTTCCCACAATCAAAATAATTTAAATTGTGTTCTTCGTGTGATAAGTTCCCTCTACCTACGTGCGGGATACAGCGTAAAGCTGATTTGATTTAAATAACAATAGAATTGTCAGTCATGGCACAGGGGCACAAAGTGTGACAGTGAACGCGTCAGGTTGTAGGTTCGACTCTCACTCGAAGAAATGAAATATTTAATATTTCCATTTCTTCGCTCTGGTGTCGGAGTAAAGCGCAACACTGAGTTCCAACACTCAATTTGTAAAGCCTTTAGAAGTAGGCAGAAAATGGGGAACGAAATGTCTTAACAGTAGGGTTTCCTCAGCCTACCCTACTGTGTGCGGGATACGGCGTGACACTAAAAAATAAATAATAAAAACAGAAAGGCCGTCGTTGCGCGGTGGCACAAGCGTGAGACTGTATACGCGACAGATGTGGGTTCGATTCAACCTCGAATAATAAATTATTATTTATATTTTCATTTCTACGCTCTTGTAACAAGGCAAAGCGTAGCGTCCCGCCACTCAACAAGGACTCGAATGAGGACTCTCGGAACTCGGAAGTTCTTCCGTCTCTTAACACTAGGTTCCCTCTGCCTACCCTGCTATTAGCGGGATATAGCGTGAAGCTGAAAGAAAATCACTGAAACTTGCAAAAAAGTGGAAAGACACATTAGGAGAATTAAATTATTAATAAGGCTTAAAATGTTTTCTCACATTATCATGGATTATACTAAATTTTAGGTTTCAAAAGGCCTTGCCTGGATCTGAATCTTGCTTAGCTCGACTATCTTTGCCGGAGTCAAAGTTTAACAATGCCGTGCACCGACTCTTATAAACACATACGATTTATGCTCCTGACTAGATTGCCCGTCGAAACCGCGACGAACGCAAGGACCTAGCGCACGCACACTTTATTTTCATTAAATATATATATATAAATCTAAAAGATATCACAATATGGAGAATGCTGAACTATATCATAAAAGTAATAATTTGCAAAAAAGGGACGCTTTGCTGTGTTTAGAAGAATATACTCAGAAAATTAAATGGAAAAACTTTGGGAACACAGTTTTAGATATTGGTAGCGGAGATGGAAGTGTTACCGCAAATTTGCTAATAAAATTTTTACCTAGTAATTGCACAATCGTGGGTTGTGATAAAAGTGAAAGAATGGTACAATTCGCAAACAAACAATATGCGACCAACCTAATTAAATTTACTATCCTCGACATAGAGGGTGACTTACCTAACGAGTTGCGAGGAAAAGTGGATCTCGTTTTTTCTAATTACACCCTACATTGGATAACAGAGCAAGAGTGAGTACTTAAATAAGTTTTATATTTTAATACGCCAATGTAAGTGAATTCCGCCAATCAACGGGCAATTTTTTTTTTTAAATAATAAAACCGGCCTGTGGAGGGCTCTGAAGCAAGCAGCAAATAAAAAACATATATTACTACCACAACCATTATATTAATCTTGATTTACTATTTTTAACCGACTTTAAAAGAAGAAGTTTTCAATTCTACCGAAAGAAATTCTCTTACAAAAATCACGAAATCAACTTTGTTCAAATCAATTTTCATTTGAATTTTCATTGAATTCTTTTTTTATTATTTTTTTCTCCTTAAATGCACAAAATATTTTCATAATCAATAAACTTTCTTAGAAAAATCTTCTTAGAAATATAATTGTAATGAACCCCACAAGGCATACACTCTCGATTACATTTAAGGAGTATTAACCTTAATAATTTTATTTTTCTAATCACACTACATTATTTTCTACGTAATACACATACCTTTAAAATTTCTACTTTACAGTAATTATAGTTACTGAGTAATATAACAATGATATATGGACTACGGATAGACAATAAACAGTAACAAAGTATAACAAACATGTACGTACATATCGACGCCAGAAGACTATCTTGTGGTACTCGTATCTTAAAAAATGTTAATTTCACCAGAGCGAAATAACTTTTCTAGGACTTACATTTTGAAATAAAATAATAATTAAAATCTTGTACCAATCTTATGTATAATCTAATATCTATTAATGAAGTGTTTCTATGATTATCTCAATTAACTTTAATACCAGTCCAGTCGAGTCGAGTCGAGTGAGGCCAGTCGTGGCGCAGCGGCACGAGGTGTAACTGTGAAACCGACACTCGGGGAGATGAAATATTTACTTAAATTTATATTTCCATTTCTTCGCTCTAGTGTCGAGGTTAAGCGCGGCGTTGAGTTCTGCCACTCAACACGCAATGACTCCAGAATTCGGCAGAAAGTGGAGAACGAAGTGTCTTAACACTAGGTTCCCTCTGCCTAAACTGCTGTGTGCGGGATACAGTGTGAAGCTGATTTTTTATTTTTTTATTTTTTTACTTTAATACCAGATACAGCAATTAAATTTTAAAATATAAACCGTATAACAGCCTAACACTAACTAGTTCATAAAAATTGGTAACAAACTTGCAGTAAAAAAAGTCTAAATGCAAAATTTAAAATTACCATTCATTTTCAGCGAATATTTTTTGTACTATTATTTGATATTTCTTGTAGGTCTTATAATAATCGCTAGCGGCCACTTTGTGGCTTCGCCCGATTACCATCTACAATAATTTTATTCTGTTACATTTGCCAACAAATGAATATCATTCAAACATGAAAAAAATATTTTAATTAATTTGAGAAATTTTCTCAAATTAGTACTATGTGACCGCATGTGAGGACGTCATTCCCAGCGAGGGCGCCCCTCGCGTAACTCAGACCTATGCTTGCGGCCGTAAACAAAGTGTTGAATTATTTAAATTTTACATATTCTCGAAAAGTATACGTCCCAATTACATGCTATAAAAGCCAACACTTATCTTTATAAAATTTCCTTGATGATGAAATAACATCCACTCGTAAGTTTTAATATTTTCATCAAATAAGGAACGGTGAAATATAATCTTGGTATTTACGATTATTTTTTTGTCACAAAATGACTGACTGAATGACTTATTTATAAGAGACAATTTATTTTAGAATTAATGAAATGGAATGTTTTTGTACTACGATGTACTTACATATATTAAACTATTTTTTGCAGCGCACGCTCTTAAAGCAATACGACGGTTATTATTGTTATTTCGTTATTTAAAGCTAACTAAGAATTGCACTCTGGTGTTATATAGCACTCCTCATAAATGCAGCTTTCATTCAAAACAAAAAAATTGTAAAACCGACTAGTAGTTCTAGAGATCTTAGCGTTTAAAAAAACAAACTCTTCCGCTTTATTATATGAGTATAGATCCGTGAACTTAAACAAAATGACTATCAAATATACAGCATATTTGATAGTAGTTTTATTGATTAAAAATAAAAATGTAAGATAACAGAATTTAACTTAAACACAAAATGTCATTCAAATGTCATTCAAAAAAACTATGATTATTAACAGAATAGAAAAAACCAGTTAAGTGTGAGTGGGAATCGCACACCGAGGTTTCCGTATTAATTTACTGTATAACTTAAAAAAAAATACAAAATTAAATTTGCTGGCCTATGCACTCATTTTGTATGAAATAATCAACTTCACGCTGTATCCCGTATATGGCAGAGTAGGCAAAGGGAACCTAGTGTAAAGACACTTCCTGTTTCTCACTTTCCATCGAATTTTTCTCTTGCCTTGGTGGCAGAACGAAGAAATGAAAATATTAATATATAATAATTCATTTCTTCGAGTGGGGATCGAACCCACAACCACCGCGTTACAGTGACACCCTTGTGCCACTGCGCCACGACGTGGTTTGTTGACTTCAATTGAAGTCAACAAACCAAGGCATATCTCTGTCTCTATATATAATAAAAGGATAGAAAAGTCAGTTTTCTTTAAAAAAAATAAAACTGAAAAATGTAAATTACTTAAAATACCAATAACTCCCATATGAAATTCAATTATTTTTTACATGGTAATAGTTCAAAGCCTAATGCAACTTATACAATAGTTTTTATCATGTCATAGTTTTCATCATAAAGAAATTTTAGCCGAAAAAATAACATAATTATATTTTTTAATAAAAAACATCGACTTCTTCAATTTCAACCGGATTTCATACTCTGAACTTTCACCAAACTACCCTTTATGTGTACCCTTTCTAAAAAAAACAGAATCATTAAAATGGGTTGAGTTGATATTTAAATATTCGCCCATTTGTCGCGCACATACCTAATATAAATTTGAGATTTATATGATTTTCTCATAGATAACATTGTCGGAAATGACCAAAAATAAAATAGCCGCACCGTTGTCGGGACTAGCTCAAAAATAAAATACAATTTGTCAAGAACGACCTAAATGCTATTTCCGTAAAAGGAGCGCTGACGCTTCTCTTCTTTTCTTTGTTAAAGGCCGTCGCGGCACAGGGGCACAAAGTTGTGGCTGTAACGCGACTGTTGTGGGTCCGATCCCCAATATTTTCATTTCGTTTAATAATATTATAATTTTGCACATCAGTCACATATTATACGCAATATCTTAACACTTAACATAATTTCATAATCTTACGCATAATCTTTACCCTGCTAAAGGCGGGATGAAGCGTGGATCTGGTTTTAACTATTTGTGAACCGATTAAAATAAAGTCCCGTCCAGTTGAGGCCACTAGTGGCGCAGCGGCACGAAGTGTGACTGTAAAAACTGGTTGTGAGTTCGATCCCCACTTGAGGAGATGAAATATTTACTTAAATTTATATTTCCATTTCTGCGCTCTGTTGTCGAGAACAAGCGCGGCGTTGAGTTCTGCCACTCAACACGCAATGCCTCCAGAATTCGGCAGAAAGTGAGGAACGGAGTTTTTTAATACTAGGTTTCCTCTGCCTAACCTGCTATGTGCGGGATATAAGCCGTTAAGCCGTTTCTGAGATTATCGTGAACAAACGCACAGACAAACAGACCAACTGACCAATGAATACATCGTTAAATGTAATATCTTCCATGTACAGACACCGATGAGTTAGGATTTTATTGTAAGTATCGATAAGTTGTGTTTTTATTTCAAACGTTCAATTGAAGACTCATATGGGAGGTACGAAAATGCGACCTAAAGTTTTAATAAATTTCTGATTAAAAATCTTCAGTGCTTTGCAAACATACATTATAGGTATATCAAAACACGAACATAATTCAGTGCGTTAATTATATAATTCTGTGGTTTAAGCGGGCGAAGCCGCGAGCGGGTCGCTAGTATCATAATATAGAACTTGGCTCTCATTTCACATTTATGTTTTTGTTGGGATATCATTACTTCTTGTACAGAAATTACGAGTAGGTAGGAATAGGTACATAATAGAAATAATACCAAATGTTATTTTGGTTACATTCTTACTTACGGGCAGTAATATCCTTTTCGATATTTAATCAGCTTCACGGTGTATACCGCAAACAGAAGGGTAGGCAAAGGGAACATAGTGTTATGTCACTCCGTTTCCCACTTTCTGCCGAGTTCTGGTAGAACTCAACCGCGCTTTGCCTTGAACACCAGAGCAAAGGAATGGAAATATTGATTTAAATAAATATTTCATTTCCTCGATCTCGAAAAAAAAATATTTCATTTTCTCGGGATGGAACCCACTACCAGTCGCCTTACAGTTGCACCTTTCCCCCTGCGCCACAACTGGCCTCAAATTTTATGAAGTATTTTAATTTTGTCTAAAAATTCTTGACTCAGATTAGATATTGATTTAAATCTATGGCTGGCTTCGAATTGATATGCTTTGATATGCACACAACAGGGTAAGCAGAGGAAACGTTGTGTTAAAACACTCCGTTCCCCACTTTCTGCCGAGTTCTGGAGGCATTGCGTGTTGAGTGGCGGAACTGAGTGCCGCGCTTTGCCTTTACACTAGAGCGAAAAAACGTAAATATAAATGTAAATAAATATTTCATTTCCTCGAGTGGTGATAGAACCCACAACCAGTTAATTTTACAATCACATTATGTGCCCCTGCGCCACGACTGTCCCCCAATAATAATGAATTTATATATTTAAAGATATCTATTGAACTTTCTTGGATTGATAACACTATTTTATTGCTTCGTTACTTTTTATATCCTTTTATTTTAAATACAAGCGGCTCGCCCACGGCTTCGCCCGCTTAAAATACATGATTATTGATTTAATAAGCAGAATTGATTGACAACTATAATGACTTGTGATATGATTTTTTTACGACATTATCGTCAAAGAATTTTTGATTGTTTTAAATAAAAAAAATACAACCATTGTTGATATTTGATATTTATAAAATATACATAAAGTTAATTATTTATATATTTTTGTAACTTTATGTTCTTTTTACCTATATAATATAGTCTGTTAATTGTGCTGATGTCAGTGAATAATTTAATTTACTCATTCAGAAACAGCCTTAAATGTTAAATTATTGATTTGAAGGATTCATAATATTCTTTGTAAAATAAATGTAATAATTGCATGTTAACTCCTGTACAGTTTTTAAATTAGTTACATATATTATATGAACGAACCAACCAAAAAATCTTTGTATTTACTTGATATTTTTTTCAAGATCGTTCTCTAGCTCTGTGTTGAATTAATTACGACTTCTTTCAAATGACAACTTTTTTTTTAATGAACCGATTTTGATGAAGTAAATGATGATGAACTTTAGTAGTTAAGTTGAGTTAAAACAAAGCAATTGGTGAAATTTTCAAGTAAATCGGTTCAGTACTTTCAGAGAAAAATGCGGACAAAAATATATCGACAGACAGACAGACAGACAGACAAACAGACAAGAAATTCAAAAAAATCCTTTTGCTTTCTATTATTATTTTTAAGTGTCCCTCTATCCATTTCAGTCAAAATTACTAAATGTACAGACAAAATATTTTTACTGTCTTATTATATATAGAGATTAGACTGATAGTCCTCAAAATTTCAGCTTTGCTAAAATGACGTAAGTCTGGGGGCCCTAGGATCTTGGGCTAATATTGCATAAGCCCCTATAGATGCGTTTGCGAGATCGTTACTTTCGTGTACATTTCTAATACTTACCGATGGCAAGAAGTGTCTCTGTTGACTAGCTGTGTAATATAGTAAATCGGTTCAATACTTTCAGAGTAAAATGTGGACAAAAATATGTCGACAGACAGACAGACAGAATTAAAAAAAATCTTTTTGCTTTCTATTATTATTTTTAAGTGTCCCTCTATCCATTTCAGTCAAAATTACTAAATGTACAGACAAAATATTTTTACTATCTTATTATATATAGAGATGATGTTTTTTTTTATTATTAGTTTATAATTGCTTCCTTCAATACAGCTGGCAGGGTTTTTTTTATTAATTAGTTCAATACGTATAATTTTCTTATCAATTTTTTTATTTATTACATTACTGTTTATATACAACTAGCGGCTTTAGCTACGAATAAGTATTATTTCTTGTCTTAAAATATACTTGAAGATAATATCTCGCATTAGATGGCTTACGTAAGAATAGTGAAGCTAGTCTACAAACAAAGAAAATATCTATTAACGCCTGACATTTAAATAGGAGCAATAATATATAAGATTTAGTAGGCCTCAAGACTACTAGTATCGCGGTCATCTGGAAAGAAAGGCCAAGTTGGCCTCAAAGAGGGTTGGGACTATTCGCAGAGCGAGACAGTGCTTAGAGCCAAAACACCGATTGGCCATGTGTAGAGTCCAGGTTCGGCCACATATGGAGTACTGTTCTCATCTCTAGGCTGGTGCACTCCGGTATCAGCTTGATCCATTTGATCGCATATAACGTAGAACCGTTTGAAGCAACTTTGAACTTTGCCGCCAATACCTACGACTTGATTTCGGAATGAGGCGTATGCGGCGGTTTCCCTTTGATAGGTTTATGTGTGCCTACGTCGTTCTTGACAAATGGCGTTTTGTATAAAATTTACAACAATAATTTCATTATTTATTTTGTTTGAAAAAAACACTTTTTCATTTTTGGAAAAAAAAATATGTTAGGCTTTTATAAAATAGTTAAAACTGTGGTTTCATTTAAAGTGGTGCCGATACTTTCACTATGTATATGATATACTCGATTCTATATGATATACTCTACTCTATATGATGTAGACGAATTTACCGTTTTTACGTTTCAGGACAGCATTCACAAATATATACAATCTAATGACGAGGAGTGGTACTTGTTTACTTACATTCTTGGGATGCGTACCCGTGTATACTATTTATAGAACATTAGTCCGCCAAACAAAATGGAATAATTGGCTGAGAGACGTTGAACAATTCGTGTCACCATACAATGAATGTCAGGTGATTAAAAAATGATACATCATTTCATAAGTATAATTTCCTAACTTTTGGACCCCATTTTTTAATTCTTTTTATTTTAAAGGACCCTGAAAAAGAAATTAAAAAAATTATGACATCTGTCGGATTTAGCAATATTGATGTACGTTGTACTGAAAAGTCGTATACATTCATCGGCGTGGAGGCTATTAAAAGTAAGTAAATGAATATAAATAAAAAATAAAATAAATTATCCCGCACACAGCAGGGTAGGCAGAGGGAACCTAGTGTTAAGACACTTCGTTCCCCACTTTCTGCCGGATTCTGGAGGCATTGCGTATTGAGTGGCAGAACTCAACGCCGCGCTTAACCTCGACACCAGAGCGAAGAAATGAAAATATAAATTTAAGTAAATATTTAATCTCCTCAAGTGGGGATCGAACCCACAACCAGTCGGTTTTGCAGTCACACCTCGTGCCGCTGCGCCACGACCGGCCTGAATGCAATGAATATTTAGAAAGTAAATCTTTGTTATCACTTTTTGTAAGATTGGTTGGAAGTCTTTTTACTCTCCATTTTTCGCTAGTTTTTTAAAAGGGTAAGTTCTGTGTTTACCAAAAAAGTAACCAAAAAAGTAAATAAATTTAGAAAATATGTAGAGTCTATGTGGCCACTATGGCGCAATGGTAGCATGGTTCAATGAAATGAACTATTTTCATTTCCGTGCTCTGATACCGAGATAAAGCACGATATTGTGTACCACCCCTTACCACGTAATATACGAGTATATCGAAAGTTTTGCAAAGAGAATATCTCAACGGCAATACGGCGTGAAGTTAAACAAATAAATCTATAATACATGTCTTAGAACGTCATTTATAATTGTCCCTTAGCAACCACTCCGCGACGTAATTCGCATTTGAAAATATAACAGAGTTTTTCTAAAAACATAATTCATTTTTTTGTAATCAGATCACATAGCATCAATCGATCCGTTTAAAATACCGCCGGAACTGATAGAAGATTTCCTAGAAGACTATTTGCAAGCTATTAAAGATTTGAAACTCATAGACTATGTATATTACAATGAAGAAGGTTCAGCCAGAATGAGAATGACCTATCGTCTTATTACGGTATTTGCCGAAAAATAACAAAATTGCTACAGTATATAACATATTAATTATTATAAAATATTTTGTTCATCTCCCAATGCCTGATAGAACGATATAAAATAATTCATTATTTTTATTATCTTACTATTATATGTTGTTATTACACTAGTGAGAAATAGAAGAACAAGTTTAGAAATACAGTTTATTTCTATTTTACTCTTACATATGTATTATATAGCTCCAATTGTAATGTAAAACTTAAGTATATGTAGTTTTAAATTATTAAAATCAAAATCAACTTCACGCTGCATCCCGCAGACATCAGGGTAGGCAGAGGGAACCTAGTGTTAAGACTCTCCGTTCCCCACTGTCCACCAAATTCTGGAGGCATTACGGCAGTCGCTAATACAGTCACACTGTGTTCTCTATTTATATTTATATTTTTTCAATATACTCGTAATATGTTAATATTTTATTTATATAGTTCAGATAGAATATTATATTATACGTACATATATTCAAAATATAACTAATGCAAATTAGAATATGTGAATGTATATTAAGGTGGTGATTGTAATAAATATTTGAATTACTATTTTTTATTTAATTACAAATAATTAATGTAAATAATTTTATAATTTATTCACCAATATTTATTATACTGCATTAAATGAATTTTATTGTACCTACGATGTATATTACACTAAAATATCGTTCAATAAAACCCGAGGCCGGCAACCAACAAAAGCAATTTTTTTTTCAAAACAATAATTATCACTCGTTTGATTTTTATATCCAACGGAACGCAATCATCAAAAGTTACTTAAAAGGAAACTTACTAAAGTGTAAAAATAAATTCTATGAGTTAGTAAAATTTTGGAAACTAAATTAAACGATAAATCGTCGTCGTCGTCGTCGTTCTCGACTTCTCTCTTTTTTATAGAAAAGACAAGGCAAACGAGCGTACGAGTCACCTATTGGTGAGTGACCACCGCCGCCTGTGGAACCCCAGAGGAGGTGCGTTTCCGGCCTTTAAAGTGGACAAAGACGCGCTTTTAGAAGGTACCCATTTCGCATCGACCTGAAACACTGCCGTAGGTAGGCCATTCCACAGTTGCTTGGTGTGTGGAAGGTAGTTCCTACGAAATCGAACAGAAATGGAGTGCCACGTATTCAGATGGTGTGGATGGTAGTTTACTTTGTGACGTACTGTGCGGCAGTTCCCCAAACTACTCCTCATGATAATTGCGGTAGATAATTGGTAGAACAACGGGAAGTAGCCTATACACTTTTGATACAAAATGCGACAAAAAATAAGGAATAAAAGTATCATTTATGCGCTTATCTAGAACATGACTTTCTTTGTGCTGTATAAACTTGAACATTGAGGTATTTAACCTCCAAGCAGTCTTGTAAAAAATGGTTTTGACAGATGAGTTGCTCAGTCTAACCAACAACAAAGTAATATTATAAGAGTTTGAGGTATGGACCCTAAAAATACTATTAGCATCTACGTGCACGAGTGTGATCGTGCAATGTCGGTGCCTATCACTTGCAATTTATGAAATAAAACTGCAGAATATTTTTATATATAATATTAGAGCATTTTTAAAGACATAAGATTTTAGAGCATTTTTAAAGACATAAGATTTTAGAGGTTACTCCCCAAAGTGCGAGTTCAATTTCCAAAAAAAACTTTTTGTACATTTTCTGAAAAAATTAAGACAATTTACTTCAAACAAACGAATGCACCGAAGAATCAGTTTAAATAATAGTGTCGAGGAAAAGGCACGGCGTTGAGTTCTGCCACTCAACACGCTATGCCTCCAGATTCCGCCAGAAAGTGGGGAACGGAGTGCCTTAACATTAGGTCGGAAAGAAATATTAGTAATTTTAATACTTTCGTCAAAAATCATTTTCGATTAATGTAGTTTTCAACTTCAAGTCAACTGTAGTTCAATAGATAGTGTTGTGCATAATATGACATTTTTTGAATCAGGCTGGTAAAATCCTCGACTAAAGAATGACATTACAAACGTCTTGATTATATTACGGTTTATAAAAATAAATTTTTAAAGCACAGTTGTTCATAACGCAAAATACAAAGTAATCAAAATTTATTTGTTCTTGAAAGTTACCTTCTTAACAGCTAAGTCTTAATTTTATCAACACTGACCTCTGGGTTGATAAAATTATTAAATTCTTTGTAAAAGAACGAATTTACAAAGAATATTATAAATTCTTAATTCTTTACTCAAATCAATAATTTAAAATTTAACTTTTAAGGTTATTTTGAGGAGTTATTTAAGTTATTAACTGACATCAGCACATTATAACACGTATGTATATTATATAGGTAAAAAGTATGTAATGTTACTAAAATATATACGTATAATAAATAATTAGTTTTATGTATCAATGTTCAAAGTATATTATCATAAATATCAAGTATCAACATTGGTTGTATTAGAAGATACAGTAAAAAACACATTAGAAGATTACAGATTAAAATAATAGAAAATCATATTAGAAGTAATTATAGTTGTCAGTCAATGCTGTTTATTAATTAATAATCATGTAGTTCAAATTAATAGTAAATGAAATAAAGAAAAATGTAAAACTGCTATAGGTACATTTGCGTTTTTTTATTTCACGCTTTAGAAAAAACGAATAATCTATATATATAAAAGGACTTGTGCTGACTGACTGAGGTAAGACGCACGCAGAGCCGTAACCGCTGATGGTAGAAACGTGAAATTTGGGCAGATGTTTATTTTCATAATCTGGACACCCACTAAGAAGGGAATTTGAAAAATTTTAACCCTAAAGGGATGAAATAGGGATTGAAAGTTTGTATGGAAAAAAATTTAATCTGTACTGATTTTTATAAAATTTGAAATTCAGACTTTTAAAAATATTTCATTGAACACGTGTTTCATGGTTTTTAAGAATTCACCCCCTAAGGGTTCAAATAAGGGATTGAAAGTTTATATGGAAAAATCTTTAAATTGCCACCGATTTTTATAAAAATTTAAATTCAGACTATTAAAAATATTTTATAGAACACGTGTTTCGTGGTTTTTTTAGAATTCACTCCTAATAAGCGGGCGAAGCCGCGCGCGCCCTCTAGTTAGTAGATATAGTGCTACATTGCTAGTATAATTAACTTCAATTATTTATTTGCATTATTGTTGTGTAATTGATTTCCTTAACAATTATTACTTCCTCTCATTACTACTAACCAATTATTAAATATCTTTTTATTGTACTTTTGTCCTCAACGTAGTCTTATTTACAAAGATTTTTGAATGAATGAGAAGATTTTTAATTAATGAGTAAACTGATCAATATTATAATACCTGGCTTACATTTCAATGATTTATAAATTTACACACATAGCATTAAAAGTGTTCATAGTTGTAAACCAAAACATTATTTAATTTACATAAAAAAGATTAGTTAGAATACACGCAAATTCAACAACATATACATACTAGCGGACCCGGACGCGGCTTCGCCCGCTTGAACTATGCGAATGCTTATTAGATATATTTATAAAATTGTTTTTGAAAATATCTAATTTAAATGAAAAAAAATATAAGTAAACGTAATCATATTAAAATATTAATAAAAAAAACTAAACAAAACCAGCTACATATTATCAAAGTAAAATAAATATTTAAAATAATTAAAATTAAATGTGTTGTGCTATGTTTTAGCAAGTGCATGTGTTTATTTACATAATACTTAAATACAATAAAAATGTTATATTTTTTGTCTCTGTCTGTCTTTCTATTTCCCCGAGCAATGTCCAGAATAACTGAACTAATTTTTATTGGACTTTCAGTGATCAATTTTACTGATTTACCCGGGAAAAATTTTTTTACACGTTTTCCTTGCGCGCGTACATAGATACTATATGAAATAACTAAAGTCCTTATTTAGAGAACGTATAAAAATTTGAACGTAGCGGGACTCCAACTCGCGCCTCCTGGAAACCGACCAGGCGCTCTGACCACTAAGCCATACGTTCTAATCGAGCTACGTCGAAATTTTTATACGTTTTCTAAATAAGTATTTTTCTTTCCTAAGTATGGAATAACACTTTAAAAATGTTTAAAAAAAAATAACTAAAGTCCTTACTACATTAATTATGATAAGTTTTGCGAGCAATATCAAATAAAATCCCAAAAAACTAAAACTATAATTTATTATGTGTGTAGTATATATATAGTGATGTATGTATAGATAACTATCCAACCGAGATGAAATAACCAACAATTCTCTCCTTAAATAATAAATGCTTAAATAATATTATGCCGATGCCGCGCAGGGCCGCAACTTACACCAAACCAAGAAATTTATGAAAATCTAACTAATCTACTACTCGAATAAGCGAAGAACTGAAAAAAAGTATAAATTAATTATAAACAGCAAATAATTACATCAAAATTAACAGTAGTTCGAAAATGTATGAAAATTTACGAAACTGTTAATGTCATCTGCCCGTTCAGGTCGGTCATACTATGCCGCTCGTAGGCTAGGTCATTTTGAATCAGTGACATTTTCTTAATTATTTATTAGAATGTTACACAGTAAACTATAATTTCAATGTAGATGAAATGCTAAAAGTGACTTTTATATTCATTTACATAAGGATCAATATCAAATTATAGAAAATACATACAACAAACACGCGATAAATATAAAGTAAATTAATTAAAATGGTTACTTTTGCTCAACCTTCAGAGATAAACATATACCATCGCGGAGTTTTTTAAATATTATTTAAAGAACAATATTTTGTCTAATGTTAAACATTATTTTTATGTATCTCATAAGGTTGAGTCAGCGCACGCCATGTATGCGTTAGGTATAGCGCGCACTAGTGATTTTTGTCACCGTGACTGTTACGTCACTGTCACCGTGTACATCACCCTAAATGAAGGTGCGCGCATTTGGATACGTGACAATTGGGTGACTTTATGTCCGCGGAGGATGGCAACACGCCCGTGACGCAACTGTCACTGCGTCCATAGGTTTGTATACCCGTGCGCGCATTAGAAACTAAATATCACTTTGTGCCCCCTCCCCCTTGCGGTTTCCATACTAGTCGTCTTCCGCATAAACAAGAAACAGCTGCGTGCAGCTCCGAATTTTAATTTCAAGAATGGCGTCAAGTTCATCACCAAGGCAAAATGTGTGTTTTCATGAAGATGAAATAGATAACGATATACTGATTGACGAAATTGAGTTGAGGCCATAGCTCTATGACAAATCCCTAAACGATTATTTTTTCTACGTTTGTTTTTTTTCTATTTCTTAATATAAGTGCACAGACAACCATCGCTTGGAGATTCATTTTATCAAATGTAAAAAATTTCGTCACTGTCATCGCAAGTGCGCGCAGTCGCGAAAAGCATGGTGACATAACAGTGACAAAGAATTTATTGTCACCCTGACAAAAGTCACCATTGCCCGCTATCCCTTAAGCTCATTTTGGGTGACGTTTTCTTATAACAAACAAACTTTGCAAACCGTTGCTTAGCAACGGTCGGTTGTTATTAACATGGCGGAATAAATTGTCTGTCAACCTAAAAGGTATTTTAATATATTAGTATATACCGACAGTATTACAAATATGAGAAAAAGAAGTAACCTATGTTTATCCGAAGACCCTAGAATATCTCTTTACGAGTATTTTATTACAATTGAATTAGCGGTTTGGCCCTGATTGCGTAACAGACAGACAGACAGAGTTACTTTCGAATTTATAATATAGGTATGGATATGTATAAGCCATCGTAACTGGCGCAGTCGGAGAGATAGTCGAAATATAAGTCACTGAATTGATCAAGGACATCGACTATCTCGAAACTACATCGTGGTGCAGCGGGAGGCGTATCAAGACATAGATACAAAGAAGATACGTTTATTTTTATAAAGTACTTCGAATTTTTTCTGGAGTTGCTGTTGCTGTTCCTTTTATCCTTAAAATAATCCTTTTAGTTGAAGTTATAAATTAATTCTTTTATTTATAACTAGCGGCCCGCCCACGGCTTCGCCCGCTTAAAATACATGATTATTGATTTAAACAGAATTGATTGACAACTATAATAAAATAAAATAAATAAATAAATCAGCTTCACGCTGTATCCCGCACACAGCAGGGTAGGCAGAGGGAACCTAGTGTTAAGACACTCCGTTCCCCACTTTCTGCCCAATTCTGGAGGCATTGCGTGTTGAGTGGCAGAACTCAACGCCGCGCTTAACCTCGAC
>JAATLQ010025993.1:20700-33341 GCA_013421005.1 Heliconius erato x Heliconius himera | reverse complement strand
GGCCTTGAACGGCTTACGTAATACTTGAACAGCCCCTCTGGTGTTGAGGCAATGCATGGTGTTGGTATGAGTTGAATTCTGCTACTCAACACAAATGTTTTCAGGATTCAGCAGAAAGTGGAGAATTAATTAAAAAAGAATATAAAGGGCTTAAAACCCCAAAAGTAACAGAAAAAGTATGCACAGTTGTGCTACTTCCTCATATAACAAGGCTACATGTGGCATGGAGTTTCCAGTATAGTTATAAAAAGTACTTACTTTTGCAACAGCATTAAATAATCTATGTCCAACACCTCGTTTCCTCTCACTGGGTCTGACATACAAGTCCTCTAACATCATTGACCGGCCCTGCCATGTCGAATATGTGGGGAAGTATAAAGCATAGCCAAGTATCCTCTGATCTGAGGTTAATTCTGCTACTATGCATCTGAATGCTGGTGGCTGTGATTCAAAACCATCATGCTGTAAATCTGATTATTAATAAAAACATTAGTTTATTATTATGAGGAGAATTTACAGTTTTGGCTAAGAAAGGAACAAATTAAAAGTTTGTTAAGAGTTTGATAAACATATGTATAAATAGGTTTTTTAAAATATACCTTTTAAAGATAACTGTGGTCCGTCAGGCATTTTCTCAAAATCTGCGAGTTCCTAAAAAAATATAATATTGAAAATACATAATATAATATTAACTTTTAAAAAGGCCGGTCAGTAACTTACTTGGATCATTTCTGCCACCGCTGACATATCTTCCTTTTTAGCGCGACGAACAGTAACTTCCCTATCACTATATTTACTTCCCATTGTATAAGATGCTTGAAATTGGAAAAAATGTAATAGTTACCTTTGTAATAAAATAAAGATCTCTATCAAGTTATCATTAGATGAATTTATATTTATCACAAACGTCAATTGAGTTTTGAAATTTCGCTGCTAATCTGTGTTGCTAGTTTCTATTTCGTTTAGTTAGTTTAGTTGCTAGTTCAATAAATAAAACTTTTCCATTATTTTTTTGCTACACAGCAGAGTAGGCATAGGGAATCTGGGAACTTAATGTTAAGACACTCCGTTCCCCACTTTACGCTGAATTCTAGAGACATTGCGTGTTAAGTGCCGAATTTTATGATTATGATATTTATAAATCGTACAAAAATGTCAGGAATTGTGTCCTGGGACTTTATGCAAGTTCCGTTGTCGCAGTTCTCAAAAAGATTACCAAAATTATAATTTGTGTAGCATTTATATTTTCTAATCAATAAATAGATTAATGTATAATTTCTGGACCTACTATTCAGATTATTTTACCACGAAGCCAGAAAAATTGTCTTCTTATTAATAGATTTTGCAAAATATACATTTGTCAGGTATTTCTAAGCCGTTATTAGACTATTGACTGGTAGTTGCTTGTAGGCAACAAACAACTTATTGGAAGTAAACTCATGCAAAGTATTGTTATTAGGTGATACATATCACATATTGCAATTATGTAGAATCTCTTTCCAAATAAACCAAAGCAACATATAGGCGATATGTTTTATCTTATTTTTAAAAACGTTAACCGCTTTACATTTTTAGCACTATATAGGTACATTATCATTGTATTGTATGTGACTATAAACGCAATGCAATGATTGCCTGCGTAACTAGATAGTTATGTTGTTGATGTTAATATAATGAAGTTGCTGTTGTTCACCAGTAGTATAATTTATTGAGAAAGGCTCTATTGGGCGTAGCGATAGACCACTCCAGAAATATTACTAACAAAAAATTTACTCTTATAAATAAAAAAAACCTTACTCAGATTTGTTCCATATCAAATTCCAAGACCCCCTAGAAAATATCTCTAGATACACCAAAGCTATTATATATAAATACATTATATAAAGATATTACACAGCATTTTTTTTTTGTTTGAATGTAATCCACAGCAATGGCATTCTGTATTATGTGTTTCACACACAAAACACAATGTGCCATACTCATCTCTGATTATTTCTATTTCACCGTGTGGACACGCCACAGGTAAAACTTATCTAGGTATACTTCCATTATCTAGTAAATATAAACATAAAAATGTGTATTTTTTTTTAAATCATTAATAGCAACTAAAATACCAAATCTTACACACCACGTCTACATTAAATATATATAAAAAATAAAACTGCAAAGTGTGGCTTTTGTTTTATTTTAGTCTTATATTACAAAGGTTCTTAGATCCTGGATGGATACAACATCTGAAACAAAAAACAGTAACAGTTAGAATTAATGTACAGGAATAATGCAACAATTTACTACACACCATCCAAGCATTCATCACCAACTAAGCCATACATACATTCTTATTGAGCTACTATAGCATTTGAACATATTTATGTTGCTAACATCTCTGTAGAGATTTAAAAAAAATTCCAAAAAAAAGGAAATAATATTGTTTCAATATGTTGTTTTCTGAAATACTTTTCTTTCTTTAATTTTAATAATGTGTGGCTGAATAAGTTGGAGCACTTAGATTCTGTTGTACCTGCGTGACTAGAGTTTAAAACCTGTTATTTATTTTTATAAAAATATTTCACTTTTCTTTGGAGTCAAATAACACTTTCAAAAATCTGAATGTATTACAATTTACTATAACATTTATTTTTAATATAAATTGTAGAATAATTTTAAAAATAATAATTACATATTTAAAAAAAAAAAACAATATTTGTATATTATATATAGAAAACATAATAGTTATACAGTAAGACAATTTTTATAATTTAATAAAATCATCAGGTTCACGCTTTATCCCGCACACAACAGGGTAGGCTGATAATAAAATCATCTAACCATATAAAGGGCATTGAGGCCACAGTGGGACACTGAGCAACTGTAAATGTGATGGTTGTGAGTGTCATCCCCACTTGGAAAATGATTATATTTATTGATAATTGGGCAGAAAGTGGACAACAAGGAAACAATTCTTTTGTCTTTTTATCCTTCTATATCGTAAGTGTAAAGCTGATTTATAAGGCAGGGCTCACCACTCGTATCCTATGTCCCATTGCTTGAGCGGGCAAGTTAGACTTGAACCTGGCACGCACACTGCCGTTGTTACCGTGGGGGCGGGTGACCTTGCCCCAGATGGCCCTCAACTTGGTCTTCTTGCCGCGGGGGCCTCCGGGAATGGGAGTCCTCTTCTTAGCCCTGTATACATATACACATTTCTTGCCGGAGTAGAAGATGGCGTCGTCGCGACCTTTAGCTCCTTCAATCTAAAATTGAAATGTTTTTGTTTGTAATTTTGTATTAAATGTAAAGATATGGGAGTTAAATGAATGTTATATCAGTTAAATGTTGACCACATGGTAATTCAGGTTTCAAATGTCTAAGCATCATTTAGAGGGTGTATTTTATTTTTTTATTGTTCAAACAGCAAAAATAATTATCAAACAGTAACACAGTATTCCAGATTTGTATAATAATGGATTGAATCTTACTTCATTCACTACATTTCATTTGCAAACTTCAGAGAAAAACGAAATATTAAAAATTATAAGTATAAAACATTACCACATTTAAATATAACCTAGTCCAATGTTTAGTTTACCTTCAAAAGAGCAGTGTTTTCATGCTGATTGCGTAAACCACGTCTGTATCCTGTGAATACGGCCTTAGCGTACAATCTTCCATGACGAGGCTTAGATGAAACTTTGCGGACTGCCTTCGGGGGCTCCGCGGGTGCCGCTGGGGCCGCCTTCGCGGCCTTTTCTTTAGGTGCCTTGCTTTTAGGCGCCTTCGCCTTGGGCGCTGTCGATGGCGCAGCGTCTGCCATTCCTTAAAATCACCACTTTAAATTAAAACTTTGTAAGGTTATGTTGACATCTGTACGAGTACAGCACAAGTAATCAGGAAATATCCCCAACGGTATCACCAATCCGACACTTTAATAATATAGAATTTAATCTAGAATACGTTAAATTTATAAGCAAATGTTTATTTTTGATTATTTATTACATTTTAAGTTAAAATTAACAATTTCAGAAAACTAACCGGACACTATTTTGTAAGTTGAAGTGAAAGAAAGACTGTGTTGCCATAATGGAGGTATACCAGTTTTATGTGTTTCAAATTATTATTATTATTTTGTAATATAATGAAATCACTTACTATTATATAAACGAATATTAACAAATATCTTTTAGAATTTTTTTTAACAAAATTATAAATAAAAATATATTTTATTTATTCTAAATCTCATCAAAACATGAACATGGCAATATCCTGAATACAGTTTAGAAATATATTATTACCTATTAAAGGTAAAAATATAATATTTATAATAAATTTACTATAAATAGAATTTTTATTATTTGCGTATTTGTTTAAGTTATAAAACTCAAATTGAATATATACTTCAAAAAAACTTTATAAAACATAATATTTTCAATTCGTAACCAAATAATGAAATGACGGCTATTTATTTATAAATACTTTTTATATCTGTGATGTCATTGTAAAACGTCTGATTTGGACCAATAAGAACAGACCACGAAAAGAGACGAACGAAGGATGGATTGTGGCTCTGTCAAATAATTAGTTTATATTGAAACTACTGCTTTAATCTTAATTAGGTCTGCTATTATACATTAATTTATAACAATGGACTATCTATCGAATGTAAACTGGAACAAAATCACGCCATGTCTAGTGTTATTAGTTTTAGAAGTTTTATTAGATTGTAAGTGGAGTTTACTTTTCCAATTTTCTTTCATATTTCTGTTATCAATAACGTGTTTTGTAAGTGGTAAATAGATGGTAAACATTCGTGGTATAGTTTCAGATTGTGCATCACAAGTAGAAGTAAATAAGCACTTGGAATTAGGCCGGGATTTCCTCGCTCGTGGTCAGCTGTCCGACGCGTTAACACACTATCATGCTGCTGTTGGTGAGTTAAACAGACCTTTCTTCAAATCTAAATATATTCTAAATTATTTAATGAATAATAACACTATTGAAAACTTAATTTTTCAAATGCATATATTTTAAAATTTGTTGTACAAAGGTGATTTGTCTATATATTTAATCCCTGTCATTATTAATTTATTATTGGCAATCATTTTAAGTCTATTTATTACTGACAAGAAATATAAGCATATGTTTGCTATATATTGCTATTGCAGCAAAATTATTTATTTAAACATGTTATAATTAATTGAATGTAGCGACAACATGGTCTATTATAAATAGCAAATATTGTATAAAACTGAAACAGAACAAACATATTATTAGAAGTTCAAATAGAACTGAACATTGTTGTAGCAATTCACAGTATTACTTGAGGGCAGATAAATGTTGGTGATGGTTGTAGATTTGGTTCCCACTCAGGGAAATGTTTATATTGAAGTTATTTAAACTCAATTAGATTATATGTAAAAATATTTTTCCTTTTAGAGGGTGACCCGCACAACTACCTCACATACTTCAAACGAGGTACTGTGTATTATGCACTTGGTAAAGCAAAATTTGCTTTACAGGATTTTACTAAAGTAAGTAGTACTAATATTTATTTATATTTGAACACATTCAATACACAAAAACTCTGATATCAAATTACAATTATAAATATTCAATTTCATAAAAAAAAGTGATACTTGTGGATTAAATCCAAATCAAATGAATTAGATTTACTAGCAGCTTTATATTTTATAAGAAAAATATATTTTTCTAAGAAATATTGAAATTTATTACCACATTTATATTTTATAAGAGAAATATTTTTTTTAATAAAAATTTACCTTCATCTATTCATATATTTTAAATGCTATTATACAACATTTACAATTTTAAATATAATATAATGTCAAGGTAAAGTAACAACCTTCTCAATTTTTGTGTAGGTGTTAGAAATGAAATCTGACTTCACGGCGGCGAGGCTGCACAGAGCCAATGTCTACCTCAAGTTGGCTCAGTATACCGAAGCTAAGAGTGATTATTTACAAGTTGTAAGTTATTATTGCTTAGTTTTTTTATTATATTTAGATTTTAGTTTCATTTGAGGCCATTGTAGTGCAAAATTACTAGGTTTTTTAAATAATTTATTGTTTAATTTTGGATCAATAAAAACATATTTTGTAATTACTTCAATGTGCAGGAATAAAAACAAATTTTATTATTATTTTTAGAAATGCCCCTTTTATAGTAATATAATATATTTTTTATATTAAAAGTAGGGACTTTTGGGACTTTCTGGTGCTTTTGATAATACCATTTTATGCTCATCACCAGTTGAATGTGGCTTACAACAGACTTCTTACATTAATCAAATTTTAAATTTGCGAGTCTGTTATGGCAAAATTGCTCAATTTCTTGCAATAAGTGGTTTGTTATTGTCACTCTGGTAAGTTGAAGTGCAGTGTTGGGTTACGCAACTCAACATACTAAATACTCGTGTCAGTCTTTACATAAGGCTTTGCAAGATAAAATATGAAGCTGAACAAAAAACTCAAAATTTTTATACCTTTGTATCAGTTGTGAATTTTTAAAATGAACAATAGTGATGTAATAAAGTGGTATATTGCTTCAATGTGTATCATTAATATTATTGTTTTTAGCAAGATAAGATTACAGTGTATTCAAGATTTTTCTTTATAACCACTTCTTAGTATAAAGTAGAACTTCACTTAAAATGTTGGTTTAATTTTGCAGTCATTTTGCTATTTTAATTATGGATTTACTGATAGTAATAGATTGTAAAGGTATTATTATTGTAATCATTTTCACAAAATAGCTATAGCATTGATTATACAGGGTGGAAGAGGCAGCGCTCCATTTACGGAAACAGCATATAGGGTAAAATATTTCAAACCTATACCTAAAGAAATTAATCAAGATGCCTCAACAGTTTGGACGTAGGATTTTTTTTTCATTTCAGGATTTTTATCCTTACCTGTATTTCGTGTGACGCGATTACGTATAGATCCCAATAACATAAACACTTACTAACAATACAAAAATACTACTAAAGGTTAAACAACTTTGAACTTTATCGCCAATACATACGACTCGATTTCGAATTGAGGCGTGTGCGGCGGTGTTCCTTTGATAGGTTTATGTGTGCGTGCGTCATTTTTACAAATGGCGTTTTATTTTAAAATGACAATTTTATTATTTATTTTTTTTGAAAAAAAAAAAACTTTTTCATTTTTGGGAATTTATTTTTTTCTGAATTATATTAGGCTTTTACAGAGTAGTTAAAACTGTGGTTTCATTTAATGTGGTGCTGACACTTCCACCCTGTATAATGGTTACTATGTACATAGATGCAAGTCAAATATTTTTTTATATAGGTACTATGTCGAGGCCAGTTGTGGTGCAGGGGCACAAAGTGTGACTGCAAACGCGACTGGTTGAGGGTTCTATTCACTAGAGGAAATTAAATATTCATTTAAATTTATATTACCATTTCTCCTCTGTGGTGTTCAAGCAAAGCGCGGCGTTGAGTTCCGCCACTCTGCAAGCAATACCTCCAGAATTTAGCGGAAAATTGGGAACAGAGTGTCTTAACACTAGGTTCCCGCTGCCTAACTTATTGTGTGCGGGATACAGCGTGAAGCTAGCTGATTTGGTTTGATTTGATTTTTAGGTACTGTGTATCACATATGTGGCCATAATTTCACTCACACATTTAAAAATAATAATATCCTCCTTCAATTGTCTATATATTTTACTGATAAGAATATCTTTTGTAATGTACTATAGTTATATTATAAAATTATATTTTCAATGCCAGTCATAGCGTAGTGGTGCAACCGTGAGACTGCAAACGTGGCAGGTTGTGCGTTTCTTTCCTATTCCAGGAAATGATGAATGAATGAATTTTATATTCTTATCGCTCTGATAATGAGGCAGCTCTGATAGCGCGGTGTTGTGTTGCGCCACTCAACACGCAATGTCTAATGAATTCGGCAAAAATGGGAAGCGGAAGTTTCTTAATGATTTTATGTTTTTCGGTTCGTTCTTCCTACCTTGCTATGTGCGAGATACAGCGTGAAGCTAAAAATATCCTTCTCTTCTGATTATATTTTTTCTCTGACTAACAACTTTGGTCGTTGCCGCAGACGTACGAGGACCCCCACAACGAGGAGGCGGCCGCGATGTACCACCGCATGGACCAGCTGGCGGAGGACCTGCGCCTGGCGGAGGCCTACTACCGCGGCCGCGACCACCGCGCCGCCGCCGACCTCGCCACCGCGCTGCTGGACGCCTCCCCCTGGGCCGCGCTGCTGCGCCAGCTGAGGGCCGAGTGCTACATCGCCATGGTGAGTAGTAACGTGACTTTCTAATTATATGAATATTTACGAAAATAAAACAAAAAAATCGCTTAAACTATAAACATTTAAATGATAGATTACATTCAATGGCTTCATTCGAAATGAACAGGACGCCTACATTTCCCGAAAATAAACGTCCAACAGAGCTTATTTGTAATTTAAGTGTTTGGTTCTTTCGTATGGTTTCTACGAGTTCTTACAACTTATCAGCAAAAAATAAATAAAACAAACCAAATGTGTTAAGAATTTGTAATATAATATGTATTTATTATTAATTAAAAAAAAATTGAAACCATACAAAGTTTTGAAGTCACGTTCTCGAGCAAGCTGTTAGAAATATGATAAATACATTTGAGAACAGTGACGCTGTCCTAGTGAAACTATTGATGCAGGAGAATTAATGATTTCACTTCTCCGCTCTGTTTCTAAACAAAGCTTAGCGCTAGCTGCTGATCTCTCAGAAGAGATGTCTTAACTCTTGAGTTCTGAGTGAGGCCAGCCGTGGTGATTGTAAACACGACAGGTTGTGGATACGATACCCACACGTGGAAATGAAATATTCAATATTTTAATTTTTTTTCATATCAATACAATGAAAAATAAATATCAGATTTGTAAGAAAACAAAGCCATCTACTGTATATAGGTTTTTTTTTAATATATTTTACTGCATAGTCTAATTACCAGAACTCTTTACTTATTCGTTGCGGTCTGATTCATATAACGTTATTTATACGCTCGGCGAATGATTTTACTAATTTCTATGAAAATTGTAATTACTTTTACTTAAAAAAAAAACATTTAGCACATTTATAAATGCAATTATTATTTTTTCCTATTGATTAATTATTACTAACATTTGGATACATTTTTAATAAATATTTAATTTTAAGTCGTTTTAGTTTAGATTTTTAAATGTCGATTGTCATTACTAAATAACGTAATTACTTTATGAATTCAATGTAATATTTATTTTTATTTTAAATTATTAATTATGCTTACATAAAGCGTAAGTTAAATACAATTTTAATTAAAGAAAAAATAAAATGTTTACTAGTCTCTCTAATTAACTAAGAGTTGTGTATGAATATCCAAGATATAGTTCCTGAGATTAGCGCGCCCAACCAAACAAAGGCTTCAGCTTTGTAATGTAAAATTAGTATATGTTTATTTTAAATATATAAAGTAAAAATCAGTTGAATTTAATGAAATAATATGTTTACATACATTTGGTTCCCTCGGCCGTGTTCCAGAACGACCTGTTCTCGGCGGTGTCGGACATCCGCTCCGTGAACCGCCTGCAGCAGGACAGCACGGCGGGCTACCTGCGCCTCGCCGACCTGCTGTACCAGCTCGGACACGTCAGCGACGCGCTCAAGGTCAGTGCGGGTTCAAATATATTTACATTTATATTTCCGTCGAGGCAAAACGCGACGTCGAGTTAGTTCCTCAATTCTTAATGCCTCTAGAATTCGGCGGAAAGGAGAGAACGGAGTGTCTATATGAGTGTCGTATAAGAGGACGTGCACTCAATCTTCTGACCTCTTATTTAGCTAACAGGGTTCAGAGGGTTGATGTGAATGACAAGAAATCTCCTGGATCATTTGTCAGTATGGGGTCCGACAAGGGTCTATTCTGGTCCTTTTCTGTTTTTAATTTATATAAATGATTGATCGGTATTAATAACTTACTATCGAACAGTAAAAAAAACTAAATGTGTAATCTTCACTAACACTAACCGAACACAAAAATTGTTAAAGCAGATGTATTTTTGAATGGTGGAGAAGATCGTGTCGATACAGTATTTCTCGGCATCACCATTGACCTCATATCGATGGATGGCGAATAGACTAAGCTCAGTAGCTTTTGCGGTTAAAAAAATCAAACGATTAACAGACATGTAAACGGCTCGCCTTGTTTACTTTAGATACTTTCATAGTATTATGTCCTACAGCACTCTACTGTACGATTTAAAGATTTTTCCATACAAACTTTCAACCCCTTATTTGCACCCTTAGGGGGTGAATTCTAAAAAACCATGAAACACGTGTTCAATGAAATATTTTTAAGGGTCTGAATTTCAAATTTTATAAAAATCGGTGCCGGTTTAAAAAAAAATCATACAAACTTTCAACCTCTATTTCATCCCTTTAGAGTTCAAATTTTTCAAAATCCCTTCTTAGTGGATGTCTAGATTACGAAAATAAACATCTGTGAAAATTTCACGTTTCTACGTGCGTCTTACCTCAGTCAGTCAGGTACATGTATGCTTTTGTAACAGGATCCCAGAAAACGTCAGAATATATAGAATATTCTATATCACAATTTAATAGAATTGTGAAAAGACGTTTGTGTGTTAAAGGTTATTACCAAATTAATGATTATATAAATGATAACACGCCTTGGAAATGAAATGCTCGCTCCAGTCTGTTTCAAAGTAGCATTGTCAGAAATGTAAAAATATGTTTATGTATAATTGATTAAAAAAATAAGTCCCGCCTCGTTTCTTGCGCCGGTTCTTCTCAGGTCTGAGGCATTCACTTTAGTGAACTGGTGGTAAATTTTTTGACGCTCAAAAAATTAAGCATGTATGCATGCATGTATATTTGACTTTTGACTTAACACTAGGTTCCCTCTGCTTACCCTGCTATTAGTCCGAATTTAATCAAAATCAGTTTAGTATTTTTGTAATATGGGATATGTAAAAATTGAGAGGCTTGTAACATAGTGTGCTGTACCAGAGCTTGAAAATAAAAAATATTTAAATATAGTTATTGCCGACTGTATTTTTATAAATGAATTCTTTTAGGCTAATTCATATCTTGTGGGCCGTAGTTGACACTCGTTTAATACAATATACAGAATGGAAGCGTCAGCGCTCCTTTTACGGGAACAGCATATAGGGTGAAATATTTTAAATCAAGATTCCTCAACAGCTTAGACGTAGGATTGTTTTTTTCATTTCACGATGAAATCATTTATCCATACCTATATTTCGTGTGACGCAGGTAAACGCAGACTATTACAAAAATACTACTAAAGGTTAATCAACTTTGAACTTTGCCGCCAATACCTACGATTCGATTTTGGAATGAGGCGTATGCGGCGGTTTCCCTTTGATAGGTTTATGTGTGCGTGCGTCGGATTTTTTTAAAAATTGTATTAGTCTTTTATAGAGTAGTTAAAACTATGTTTTAATTTAAAGTAGTGCTGACACTTCCACTCTATATACAAAACAATGTGTATATATATTATATGTATACTATCATAGTTTTGCTAAGATTAATTTTTAGTATTTTGAAATTTTTATATAATATTTAATTGCTTTCTTCACAGGAAATTCGTGAATGTCTGAAACTTGATCCAGAACATAAAGAATGTTTTCCGTTATACAAGAAAATTAAAAAAGTTGACAAATTATTGCTCCAATGCGAGGACAGGAGTGAGTCCCGCGACTACCTCGGTTGTGTGGACAGCGCCAGCGCCGTGCTGGAGCTGGAGCGGGAGGTGTCGCTGGTGGTGTTCGAGGCGAGGAAGTGGCTGTGCTCGTGCTACTCTAAGGTCAGGGATATTATTGATTTATTTTACTGGAAACAAATAGCACCTACTATAAATTATTATTAATTAAAAAATTAATTAATTTTAAACAGAATATAATAATATCGTTGATTTTTGCTACTACATTTCGACTACCCATATCCAAAATCATTCGTAACTTCTATATTGGGGTTTGTTGCGATTATAGGTGTTTTTATATTTCGGATTTCCTATAATTTCGGTTACGGACCAAGACAGCTGAGGCCATCGTGGTGCAGGGATATAATCCTGTGATTGTAAACGCAACGGTTGTGGTTCCTATTTTCATTTGGGGAATTAAAGTATTTAATATTTACATTTCTTATACCGAGAGCGAGGCAAAGCGTGTCGTACAGTTTCGTCACTTAACACATAAAGCCTTGAAGATTCACCAGAAAGTAGGGACTGAAGTTTCTTAATACTAGGTCCCTCTGCCTACCCTACAGCAGGACACAGCGTGAAGCTACAAAAATCCCAACAAAAACAATAAATATGGCTTAATAATGATTAATACATTCAGAGGCCGGTCGTGGCGCAGCGGCACGAGGTGTGACTGCAAAACCGACTGGTTGTGGGTTCGATCCCCACTCGAGGAGATGAAATATTTACTTAAATTTATATTTCCATTTCTTCGCTCTGGTGTCGAGGTTAAGCGCGGCGTTGAGTTCTGCCACTCAACACGCAATGCCTCCAGAATTCGGCAGAAAGTGGGGAACGGAGTGTCTTAACACTAGGTTCCCTCTGCCTACCCTGC
>JAATLQ010025993.1:10037-20600 GCA_013421005.1 Heliconius erato x Heliconius himera | reverse complement strand
ATACATTCAAACAGGAGGAGCTGCACACGGAAGCGCTGGCGCAGTGCGGCGCCGCGCTGGAGATACAGAAGGACGCCCGCGTGCTGTGCGACCGCGGCGACGCGCTCATTGGGCTGGACATGTTCGACGACGGTGGGTATATTGCTGTGTTACACGAGCGGCCCACGCGGTAGTTGTGGGTTCGATCCCCTTGGGGGGAAATTGATTTCATTATTCTACTATCTAAAGAGAACGTTATGTAACATTTTCAACGCGTCATATTTAAATTTGATTATAACTGAATTTTAACCTATGTATTTTGTAAAACATCAAGGGTTCTCACCTAATTGGCTATATGTTATGCTGATGTTATTAAAAGTTACATTAAGTAAGGTACAATACCTATTAATATTTTACACAACCCTGTATAAATATTTAAATAATTAGCTTTTTTTACTTATAAATATAATAAATGCTTAAATAATAAACAATTGTTGATACCAATCGACAGCGATCCAGTCGTTCAAACAAGCCTTGGAGCTGGACGAGGGCTTCCAGAGAGCTAAGGACGGCCTCAGTCGGGCGCAGAAGTTACAGAAGCAATCAGAACAGAGGGATTACTATAAAATACTTGGAGTTAAGAGGTTAGTTGTTACTTATTTTTCCGTTTATATAATATAGTAGACAGAGAGAACCTAGTGTTGAGACACTCTTCACTTTTCTCTCGAAATTAAGACATTATTTATTGAGTGGCGAAACTTAACGCCGCTCTTTGTCTACTGGAACAATCTCAGAGTGACATGACAGATGGAACTTACCGTTAAGACACTCCGCTCAGTTTCACCTCTTGCATGTTGAGTGGTGGAGCTCAACACCGCGCTATATCTTGCTATCAAAGCGAACTCATTGCTTGAGTGAAAATTATTTAAATATAAAATTATTTCCCTGTGAAAATTATATACTACTATTACTACTACTCTGTCTGATACCGCTTTACTCTCGCACAATGAGCTGACGCTGCTGAGGCGCCAGCTGGCCAGTGCCGAATGGGCCCTCTCAAGAGTTGGAAAGGGGAGACTTTCTAGAATTCTTCCTTGGTTAGGCAGCATTATTAGGTTTCTTTCCTAAAGTTGATCGGCCCCCCCGGAAGGTTGCCTTTGCTGAGGGTGTGTGAGCGGGAATATTTTAGGTGTTAGTCAATATAACGTCCAAAATCCATTCGTCTATGTAACATGTTGGGTAAATGCATGATAGATATATAAGAGATGAGCTCTTTCGGCTATTGATTGATGACATGAGTAATGGTCCCTCTCGCCCCTCAGGACGGCCAGCAAGCAGGAGATCGTGAAGGCGTACCGGCGCGCGGCGCAGAAGTGGCACCCGGACAACTTCCAGGGTGCGGAGAAGAAGCTGGCGGAGAAGAAGTTCATCGACATCGCGGCCGCCAAGGAGGTGCTCACGGACGCCGACAAGCGCGCGCAGTTCGACGCCGGCGCCGACCCCCTGGACCCTGACCAGCAGCACCAGGCCCACAGCCCCTTCCACGGGCAGCCCTTCCACCACTTCCAGCACGGCTCGCCCTTCCAGTTCAAGTTCCACTTCAACTGACAGCCCCTCTCTCCGTCACATAGTCAATGCAACGAGCGTCAACTGTAATTACGAATTCTTATTTTCAAATATCATGATCTTGTTTGTTGATTGAGATAATTTAATTTTCAACTTTTAAATTTACATTTTGTAAAAAGCAGAATCACTTATCTAGTTCATTTTTTTTAATTGGCATAAACTCGTTTTTTTATGGTCACATATAAAATAACTAATTTAAAATTCGTCAAATTTTATTTACAAAAATATCGAGCTTTTTTAATTACAAAAACTTAGTTTGTACTGTCCAGTATAAAAAATCTCCTTCACTTAACCTATGTAAGTATATGCTTTATAAAATTGCCATAATAATAAAATAGAATGCATTGGAAAGTTTACAATTTACTAATAAATATAATTAATTTCAAAGTACAAGATTTTGAACAACATTTCAAAAGAGATTTGATTTTGTTATTCATCTCCATTTTTTAACAATATATTATACAGATTATATAAATTATTCCATAGAATATAAATGTATGCAGATAATAAATAACCACTAATATATATTGCCTCACAAATGTTGCCAGTTTCGCTTACAGCTAGTCTTCTATTGTACAGATTATAAATATATTTATTTTATAATAACAATAAACTAAACAGATATATATACCTATATTCATAATTTTATCTCTTCTCTTTGTAATTTATATTATTTCTTTATTTTAAGCAATTTAAATTTAAAAAAAAATCCTGCTGTGCCTTTCACGTTGTATCTTGGCCAAAACAGTAATTAAAATATCGAAAAAAATCACAAAATAATCAATTTTTTTGTGCCAAATCTTGTTTCTTATACATAATTTAGTTAGAAAGGCACTTTTAACCGACTGCGGCCGCACGAGGTGATGTTTTTGTATTTTCAAATAATATTGTAGTGTCGAAGTTATAGACTGCACTCGTAGATTAGATGCGATGCTAAATATTATTTGGAAATTATTATTTTTTTTTGTAAATAATTTTCCACTTTATACCGTCTAAGATTTATAAATTTAGTACAGCAGTACTTTAAACAGTTTTTTTAAGGGGAGGCAAAGGGAACTAAGTGACAAGACTGTGTTTTATACTCCCCAAGTTTGGAGACATTGCGAGTTGAATGGCGGAACCTAACGCCGCCTAGCTTTGTTTACAAGAGTTTGGATTGAACCTATAACCATCGCGTGTACAATCAAACAGTGTCTTAGGACGTTGTTTAATTTTTTTAACTTGTTTAGATAATAATTGGCTATAAATTGGAAAATTGTACGGAACACGTCGCTTACGTGACGTCGTTTATATAAATATTTATTTTAAGTTATTGTCGTTGTGATTTAAACCCAACATTGTAAATATTTTAGAATTATAAGGATTTATCAAAGTTTGCCGTTTTATTATCTTTTTCTTATAGTGTGTGTATTCAGTTGTATATATAAACAACTTTAAATCAGCTTCACGCTGTATCCCGTACACAGCAGGGTAGGCAGAGGAAACCTAGTGTTATAAGACACTTCGTTCCCCACTTTATGCCGAATTCTGGAGGCACTGCGTGTTGAGTGGCAGAACTCAACGCCGCGTTTAACCTCGACACCAGAGCGAAGAAATGGGAATATAAATTTAAGTAACTAATTCATCTCGAGTGGGGATCGAACCCACAACCAGTCGGTTTTACAGTCACACTTCGTGCCGCTGCGCCACGATTGGCCTCTAATAATAAAAAGTAAAACTTCGAAATTACCGACAGTTTTATTAAATACAAAATTGCAAGATTTTTTGTGTTACTTCAATAAATTACGTTACAAGCTTAAAAAAAAAAGAATAGTAAAAGTTAGGATTTAGTATTTAATAAACAATTTTATGTAAAATACAAGTCTTTTCGTCATAAATAAGTAAAATTAAAGGTTTTTTTTACAATATAAATACTTATAAATTAGTCTTCCCACAACAATTTCGACTTCCGTTTCTCTCTCAATTGTCTCGAAATCCTTTCAATTTCGTTGCTTATCTTCCCTTTATCATCTTCTTTCTGACAAATGTACTTGTATTGTATAGAGCAGTCGCTACCGCGGTAGGTGTAGGTGTTGCGGGCCGGGTCTAGGATCAGAGCTAAACAACGACCTTCCCCGGGGATGGAGCTCATGGTGGAGTTGGAGGTGTTTGGGGTGTTTGGAGTGTTGGAGGTCTCGACCGGTCGCGCTGAATGTGACCAGATCCAGAGTAGTCCGGGATTGAGCCCGCCCGTCCAGAAGTCGTTGCCTGTGAATTTGGAAGTTAAAAAAAGTTATTTTATTTAAAAAAGATAAAATTTTCAACAATGTACGATTCTTGGACAACAAAATAAAGAGAAAACATACGCCACGAGGGCTTCTACATGGATTTGTTAAATTACATTGTCAATTGAATGAGCACGAAAAAAATTAACGGAAGACGCAAATAAGTAAGAAAGCGGAGGGGACGGAGTATTAAGACACTCCGTCGTCGCGCAACCCAGTTATCAAATCATTCAATCGGGCGATGAAACTCAAATATTGTTTTGTCTACTACACCGGGGAAATGCAAATTATTTAATTATAACAAGTCGTACACTGCTCCACGGCGCCACGAGTCACGACGGCTTCTACGTGAATTAAATAATACTAATACTATAAATGTTTAATTTAGATTGCACACGCAAAGTTAACAAAAGCAAAGTTCAAAAGACTAGTTCTGTATCCTGCACATAGCAGGGTAGGCAGAGGAGAAGACTCCGTTTCCATTAAGACATTCTCCACTTTCCGACGAACTCTGTAAGCATTGTGTATTGAGTAGCGGTCAACGCCGCACTCTTTCTCGTTACCAGAGTGAAGAAATGTAAATATTAAACATTTCACCTTCTCAAGTGGGACTGGAAACCACAACCTACACGTTTACAATCGCAAGCTCCTGCTACTGCACCAGGACTGGCCTCACAAAGACTAAGTTAATGTATGAAATATATAAAAAAGTGTCAACCTTTAAGCTTAGGATCCGATAGCAGCTTGCTAAACACTACTCGTGTTTGTTTGGTGTCCGTGAGCTCCAGCAGGGCGGCGGCGTGCTTCCTGCAGGCCAGCGACGCGCCCTTCCAGTCCGCAGCGTCCCCGAACAAGTAGCACGTTTTTCCTATACGAGTGAAATTCTTAGCGCAGGGATCTGGAGGAGAAAAAGTATATAAAATATCATGTAACAACAACAGTTGACAGCGGCGTTGAGTTCCGCCACTCAACACGCAATTGAGCGATGCATGTCTCCTAATACTAGGCCCTCTGTCGACCTTTCTTTATCATAAACACGATACAGCCTGAAGCCAAAATAAATACAAAAAGAACTATGACTAACTAGAATACTTAGTAAGGACAACTACTAAAATAAGCATTTATAGTTTTTTTTTAAACTGCAATTAGTTTTTTCGGAATACAGCAAGAAAAAAGTACCAGATAATAAAATCAAGGTATCCATGACTTTCTTAACAATAGCCATGTTTAAAGAGATTTCAAAGAATGTTCTATTAATATATATATATTGTACTTTTATTAAAAGAACAATATAAATATCCAAATATCTCTATAAACTATGAAGCATATCTCACCAGGCTTAGCCTCAGCGCCGGCCACGAGATAGTGCACGTTGTCTTCCATCTTCCGCAGCCTCTTCTCCATGAGGTCGACGCGGTACACTAACTTCTCGATGGCGCCCAACAAGTACAGATCAGTTTCTGATACTTGCTTCTGAGGAGATGAGGTCTCGTCTACACGGTCTGATGCTGGGCGTGGTAGACTTGGCTGTGAAATGTTGGTTTAAGGTTATTAAAGTGAACGTGTATGTGTACCTCAGTGTTGTTATAGAGAAAATATATGTATATTTTTTAATATTTTCCATAGGAGGAGGAAACTAGTAAAGGATTGAGTTGTATTCGATTTTATGTACCCAATACATAACTCATCTGGATAACTAACCATTTCTTTATGTAGGATTTGAAGGTTGAAATTATAGCTATGTACTATTGCATTGTGAAGTGAGACAGGCGCAGGGGCACAAACATGTGACTAAACACGACGGTTGTGGGTTCCGTTTCCACTCGGGGGTATTCATTATTTTTTATGAACGTTTTCATATCTTGGTTCTGAGTCAAGCGCAGTGTTGAGTTCCGCCACTCAAGACGCAATGCCTGAAAAATTTGTGTGGAAAATTTCTTCTTGTCCTCTACTTACCCCCTATATGCAGGATACAGCGTGAAGCTCACAAAAAAATAGAGGATAAAATCTTAACAGTCAACATGTTGTCATATGCATTTGATTACAAATTTTATTTATTTGTAAATTATCTTACACATTGAAATCAAATAGTAATTCTAATTAAAAAAACAAAATATTTATGATATTTATTTTTTAAATTATTTTACTAACTTTTAGTTTAATAACATTAGAAGATGTTAAATATATCACGCTCACAAATAAAAAGAGAAAATTTATCCCTTTTCAACAACTTAAATGTGGCTTAAGAAATATGAAAAAGTACTCACATAGCTAGGCTTGTACTTGTCTTGATGAGGCTTGGGAGGTCTATTCACGATCTTGCTCACACCTGGTGGAGTGTACTGTGGTGTCTCCCACTCCTTGTAGCTGTGAGGTGAGTTCCCATATCCTTGGTACACTTGCCCCGGGTACTGCGAGATACGGCCTTGGTTCACAGTATTTACTTCCTGGGAGTTCAAGGACTGCTTCTCGTTTTGGGACATTGGCTTATTAGGTTTCAGATTTTGATTTGGTGCAAGACCTAGTTTTGATATTTTTTGGTCTGGATTTAGAGTGTAGGTTTTGTTGTTTTGGTTTGGGCTGTAATGCATGGGGGTGAAGTGGGGTATAGGAGGAGGTGGGGGAGGTGTCAAGTAAGGCGTGTCTATACGCTCTGTTACGTAATAACCTTTTGATGGCGGTAAAGCCATGATTCGACCTGTAATTGGTAAAAACAAGATTCAATTGTAAAATATTTTATCCAAACAATTTAATTAATATGGTAATTACTGAATAAAGGATGTCATTTGGTTATATGCTAAAATTTAGTACATTTACATGATTTTGATGTTGATGACTTAGTTATCGACAGTAACTTATTAGGGCCAGTCGTGACGCAGCGCAGTAGCACAGCGTCTTACTTTACTTACGTTTAAAAACGGGTTCAATATCTACCTACTCGGAGAAATAAATTATTTTTAACTTTCCCGCGAAGGTATAAAGACAAAGCACGACAATGTTATTTGGAATATCTGGAAAATTAGTGGAAAGTGAGGAAAATCTGGAATAGTGTCGTAACACTAAATTTTCTCTACCTATTCATGCAGGATATATATAAAAATCTTTTGAAATGATACTCTTTAATAGAGCATGCTACCCGTGAAACGTCAAAGAGTTTCATTTAAAATGTGTAAAAGTCACGAAAATCAAAGATCTAAAGAAATATAATAAACTTCAAAGATGATATAAAAATATTAAACTAAAAAAAATAAAATTAAATAAATTAAACCATCTTCACGCTGTATCCCGCACACAGCAGGGTAGGCAGAGGGAACCAAGTGTTAAGACACTCCGTTCCCCACTTTCTGCCGAATTCTGGAGGCATTGCGTGTTGAGTGGCAGAACTCAACGCCGTTCAACTCAAATATTAAACTAAATAATCAAATTTTCGATAAAAGTGTATCCTTACCGTGTCTGCCGGATGTGGTGGCGACGGCCCAGTCCTCCAGCGCTAAGCTCCATGGCCCGATATCTAGAGGTTCGCAGATGTCTTCTGATATGTCAGATAATGTTGAATTTTCAGAATTCACGGTCCCCAATATTATAGCTATTCCTATTATGAATAGCGCCATCTGGAATTACATATATATTCGATTTTACATAAGATAAATATAAATGGTCTTCATCCTTAGCTTGTATTCTTTTAGCCGCGTACAGGGCAGGTAGAAAGATCCTAGTGTTGGAACACTTCATTCCCGGGCACCGCCGATTTTTGATGACATTAATACATGTTGAGTGGCGGGACAAACCATTTCTTAGCAAGGCGTTGAAATCAAACTATTAATTCGAATCGGAATCGAATCCAGTATTTTCATCAATCAGAAATGAAGGCCTCACCGTATTTTTAACACAAATAATATTGTATTTGAAGCTATTTCTAAGCCTAAGACTTTCTTAGTGTATCTAATGGGAAATCGTTTATACTTTTTTCACAGGTTAATTTATTTTACGTACGTCATCGAACATTCTACGGGGCTGCGGGCTGCTCTATATGTACGCAACAACCGATACAAATATTTGGTGTCAACTGTCACAAACAACGTGCGGGTCTAAAATATTGTACAAGATTTTTTATAAATTGTGAAAATATTAATCCACAAATAAGACATAAAAATTTAGTAGGTATCTTTATGGAAAACTTTTAAAAATATGAACCTAGTGAGATTTGATTCTTATTAGCCGGTATTTTTCACATATAAGAGGATAGGCATGAAGAACCAAGTGCTAAGACATTCCGTTTCCCACTTTCGCTTTTACAGAAATTGAACATTGCGTGTTGAGTGGCGAACTCAAATTAAAATTATCAAATCCCAAATAAAAAAACCCACTTATTTCATAACAGCTCACGGATGCGACAACATTACACGAACAAAAACAATGCGTTGTTCTTGTAAGTAGTACAAGCTGCTCATTCAACCGTTGCTATTATTTCATAATAATGAATCATTCGGAGTCTCGGCACGTCACTGACACGCCGGCTGACACGCGGGGGACTCGGGGGGACGCGGGGCTGCTGTAGCGGATCTACTTAGACGTTATGTAACCTCTGTGCAATATAACTAAGTCATAAGTGCCTATTCAAATTTGCAATAACTTCATCTCATACATAAATAACGAGGCATTATTTTTGAGGTCAGTCAGTCAGTGTTGGCACAGGGGCACAAGCGTGTGAATGTAATTTGACAGGGTGTGGGTTCGATTTCCATTGGAGGAATAGAAATTGATCTAATAACATAAATATTTTTGACGTAACAATTATGTGACTTGTCTTGTTGGCTAAATAAATGTAGATACCATATTCCAGATTACATTATAAAGCTGAAAAATTTATTCGATTGAATTCAGTGAACTACTAGTTTATACCTATTCTTTTTGTGTTGAATAGAATATTTATAGGGAAAGGCACATTAGTTGTCTGATGTTAGACTGTACTGATGTCACCGTACATGATGATACCTGAGGTCAGCGTCACCTCCCGCTCTTAGAATGTGTTTGTTATTTTTGTGACAAACAACTCTTAGTTATTTCAATTCAAATACGCGGGCGAAGCCGTACGCAAAGCTATACAAGGACACATTTCAATGTTTATATCAGCCAGAGGTCATGTGGTCACGGCTAACGCGACTGCTGTAGTTGCGTAACGGAGAAAGCTGTCGAACGTAAACAAGTATACGATTTCTCTCATCCGCTTAACCGCTTACCTCCTAGTCGCCTCAAGGCTGTGGGGCGTTCCCGAGGATGACGCGAGCGTCGGCGCCTACGGGTGCAGGATGCTGCTTTCGCCATTATATCATGTTAGTTAATCATTTTAGACATTTCTAGAATTATATTAAATGTTGTCTGTAGTTCTTCTTATTATGGATTTGGATTAGTTATAAGATACTTTTAATAAAGAAGTTTTAATGCAGGATTTATTTTATATTTGCAACGCCTAGAGTGATAAAAAGGTTAAACAATATTTCGTCTCATCGTTCTGCTTCCACTTTTTTTTACTTTTTAAAGATATTGCGAAATCCAATCCCACTTTTTATTTTCAGAAAAAAGATTATCAGCATGAACGTCCCGAAATTGATAATGGAACCCATTACATGCCATTGTATATATAATAGAATAGTATATAAGTCATGGTTGCTTTTATTGAATAAAACGAATAATAAAAGAAACTAATAAATTACGACTTCCTACTCAGTAAGTAAAATTTCTCTTCGTCATATCGTTAAACGATGACTATATTAATTAATTCAAATAAATCAATCGCTTTTTAATATTTAAATTCACATTTTAAACTTTTTTTATGCAATTTTGACCAAAAAAGGTCACTTTTAAGATAATTAAATTAAATTACTTTAAACTTGCCGTATTTCATCTATGATTATAAATAAAATTCAAGAGCCTGTCTGTAGTTTCAACATAACTGTGTTTTTTCAAGTGCACACGTATATAGCTATTTACATGATACTAAAACACAAATTTAACGATTATTGATTTGTTTATCTTTCTTTCTGTGTGTCCGAGCTAATCACCGCAACTGCTGATCGATTTTTATCAGACTTTTACTAAAGGGCAAAGGAATTTGTTTGTAAAATGAAAAAAAAAATCTACTACACCGGATAGAAATATTTTAATAAGTTTTTCGCGCCTGTTTATTATAGCAAGGAACAACGTAAAACATTGAAACTCGTCTAATAAAATCAATATTTGGATAACAAAATATAAATATCTATATTCTATAGGTACATATAGTGAAATTGTAAAAGACACAAAACAATAATTTTGATGACACATTAGTAAATAAATAATTGTGTAATTTAAGCGGGAGTAGCCGCGAGCGAGTTTTAAACAAATTTGAACATATTTCTTTAAAAAAATAATATTAATAATAAACAACACAGAGTGAGGCCGGTCGGGGCGCAGCGACACGAGGTGTGACTGCAAAACCGACTGGTTGTGGGTTCGATCCCCACTCGAGGAGATGAAATATTTACTTAAATTTATATTTCCATTTCTTCGCTCTGGTATCGAGGTTAAGCGCGGCGTTGAGTTCTGCCACTCAACACGCAATGCCTCCAGAATTCGGCAGAAAGTGGGGAACGGAGTGTCTTAACACTAGGTTCCCTCTGCCTACCCTGCTGTGTGCGGGATACAGCGTGAAGCT
>JAATLQ010025991.1:93363-104051 GCA_013421005.1 Heliconius erato x Heliconius himera | reverse complement strand
CCAGGAATTCCTGGAGGTCCTTGCTCACCTTTAATTCCAGGTAATCCGAACCCAATTGCACCTTTGTCTCCCTTAGGGCCTGTTTCCCCAGGTATACCAGGAGGTCCGGCTGCTCCTGGTGTACCGTCAAAACCAGGTGGACCATTGATACCTTCATGCCCTTGTTCACCTTTTTCTCCTCTAGGTCCTGGAGGACCCGGTATTCCTGGTGTACCTATTTGCCCTGGAAGTCCAGGTAGCCCTTGCTCTCCCTTTTCTCCAGGAGCACCAGATAGACCTGGTCTACCGTGCTTTCCTGGTAACCCAGGCAAGCCCTTTTCCCCTACTACTGTCATACCAGGTATGCCTACTGGACCTGCAGGACCACTGTCACCTAGAAATATCAATATTTATTATTAATAATTTAACGTTTCTTCAATTTACTCTTAATCATACTTTAAATTAAGATAACAATTTTATCTTAATTTTAAGTATTTATTGTTCTAATTGATCTAGTAACTTTTTTTATTTATTAATAATTTAATTAAAATAGTTTACTTTTTGCAATATATGAAAAGATTAAAAAATTAATTTAAACAATATATATAAAAAGAAATGTTCAAAAGTTAAATAACAATTACCTTTTGCTCCAGTCAAGCCCACTCTACCCATGTCGCCTTTTTGGCCAGTAAAACCTCTGTCTCCTTTTTCTCCTGTTATACCCTGGAATCCATCTCTACCTCTTTCTCCTTTCCGTCCTTTAATTCCAGCAATACCCGGTTGTCCAATTTCTCCTTTGTCACCTTTAATATTAATAGAAGGACCTGGGAGCCCTCTATCTCCTTTTTCTCCTTCAATACCTCTTTCTCCTTTAATACCTTCTAAACCTACTGGACCACGCTCTCCTTTAATTCCATCAAACCCATCACGTCCAGCAAAGCCTCTTTCACCTTTATCACCTTTTTCCCCGTCAAATCCAGGTAATCCTCTTTCACCTTGTAGTCCTGGAGGACCATCCATTCCTGGCAGCCCTGGTAGACCAATATCTCCCGTTAATCCCCTATCTCCCTTCAGACCCAATAGGCCTGGTAACCCTCGATCACCTTTTTCTCCTACTTCTCCTGGAATACCACGTAAACCAGGGCGGCCTATATCACCTTTTTCACCAGGTAATCCCGGACGCCCAAAGCCCGGTAAGCCCATATTTCCTTTATCTCCTTTTTCTCCCATTGGTCCTGGAAAACCGTCTTGTCCGTTTAAGCCAGAAATTCCAGGTATTCCTTTATCACCTTTTTGTGCAGCCAGACCAGGTTCTCCTTTGAGTCCCCGAGGACCTGATAGACCTAAATCACCTTTAGTACCTTTGCTACCCATTAATCCAGCTAAACCAGGAGGTCCTGGATAGCCTATATCACCTTTATTTCCAGCAATTCCCTGTGGTCCTGGCGGACCATCAAATCCGGGTGCACCTGTATTTCCTGGAAATCCGATTTCACCTTTATCTCCTTTTTCTCCAGGGCTTCCCTCAAAACCAGTCAGACCTCGTAATCCAGGATGACCTCTTGATCCTGGAAAACCTTTTGGACCATCTTGGCCTTGTATTCCAATTTCTCCTTTTTGACCAGGTAGACCAATAACTCCAGGCTTACCTGGTTGCCCTGGATAACCTTGTTGCCCTTTCGACCCATCTCTTCCAGGAACACCTGGGGTTCCTTGCAGTCCAGGTGGTCCTATGGGTCCTGGTTCTCCTTTAGGTCCAGGCACACCTGGAAAGCCGGGTCTACCCATGAGGCCTAAATCTCCTTTTTCTCCTTGCAAGCCGATAGATCCCGGGGGACCGTCACTACCTGGATTGCCAGGCATACCTAGACGTCCTTGGTCTCCTTTATCTCCTTTTAATCCTGGCATACCCTGTGGACCTGGCATGGATGCGCCAATTTCTCCTTTATCGCCTTTTAATCCTGAAAGTCCTGGAAATCCTCTTGGACCTATTTCACCAGTTGTTCCAGGAAAACCCATGGCACCAATATCACCTTTGTCTCCTTTAATACCAGGATAACCTCGGGGACCAACTGGTCCTGCACGTCCAGTTAATCCTTTTTCTCCCTTTGGTCCAGTATTACCAAAAGGTCCTCTGTCACCTTTTTCACCCGGCATTCCTAATAATAAAGTAATATTATCAGTGAATATTATATTACACAAAATATGAAACGAAAAAAAATTGTATAATACATTCTATAAATTAGTAGGTAGCGATATTTTATATATTAAATGATAATTTTAAACCACTAATAAAAAAAATTATGTACTTATAGATATTTATTACACTTTAAATAATCGTCTACCTTGAGGTCCCGGAAGACCTGGAAATCCTGGTGGTCCCCTTTCACCTTTTGTTAATACTTTTATTTCTTGAGGACATTGACCTGGTTCACCTTTTTGTCCTATTAAACCACCAAACCCTTTATCTCCTTTGAAACCCTGATCACCAGCTATTCCTTTTTCACCCTTTATAGATTCTCCTTTTGATCCTGGTAATCCTGGTAAGCCATCAGTGCCGGGTATTCCATCTATACCAGAAGATCCCATTCTGCCTTGATCACCTTTTTGTCCAGGCATTCCACTAAGTCCAATATCTCCGGGTGGTCCATCTAGACCTCTTTCACCTTTTATACCCATGGCTCCTTTTTCTCCTGGAGCACCTCTTTCTCCCTTCGGTCCTTTAATCATACTTGAGGGTATAATTGCATCTGCACCTCTTTCACCGGGTGATCCCATAGGACCCTCATCTCCTCTTTCTCCCTTTAACAAATAAATATGGTTATTGTAAATTAAATTTTAATAATCAAACTTACATATGAGATATTTTATAAATTGTTTTTATTATACGTACAGGTGCGCCAGGTGATCCAGGTGATCCATCAATACCATCAGATCCTCGTTCACCTGGTAATCCTACTGGACCGGAAAGGCCTTTTTCACCACGTTCCCCTGTTAAGCCATCAGAACCACGGTCACCTTTAAGACCGGGTGTTCCAGGCCAACAGTCATTACAACGTCCCCCGATATCTCCCTTCTCACCAGGAATACCAGGAAGACCGTTGAATCCTGGGCTACCTTTTTCACCTTTTTCTCCTGGAGATCCCATTTCTCCAGGACTTCCAGGTGTTCCTAGAGTAGAATTACCAGGAACTCCTCGTAAACCTGGATATCCCTTTTCTCCTTTTTGTCCTTTATCACCAGGATATCCAGGTTGCCCGTGACTACCCATTTGTCCCTAAAATATATAATTTATTGGTTTTAAAGAAGTTCGCTGCACATTATAATTTATTAAGCTTTATTGATAATTATTTATATTGGAAATGTTAAATAATTTATTATAGACCATCTACTCTAAAGTTCAAATTACGAACCCATACAAATAGGTCACATTTACTTAAACGTATATAATAAATAAATAGTATATATTTTTTTAATTTTTGTATTTTTTAAGTTGCTAACAACCAAATTAGAATTCCAGAATTCAATGGAAACTTCAAACGAATATAGATGACAAAACTGATTTCTTGGTCTAAGAGATATATAGTCGAATTAAGAGCCTCCTCCTTTATGATGTCGGTTAAAAACAGCATATCAAGAATAATAATATAATGGTGATGGTAACATGTTTTTTGTTTGCTGCTACGGAACTCTTGGCATGAACTCAAGGCATGAGTTTGCTTGCATGCAAGGCATTGAGTATATAGCAACCTATATCTATAATTATAATAAATCTGTATTTTTAACTGTATTATCTGTATTTGTTAAAAAAAGATCGTTTTAGATTAATAATATTGTATATTAAGTAAAATTTTAATACAAAAACGGCATTTTTTAATTGTCGGAACGTTTAACTTTAAGCCCAATTTTCTTTTTTATATATTCCTTAAAAAAATCCTCATAGATATTACCATAATCTAGTAAAAAAAATATATTAGACGATTACAGATTAAAAAGTAATAAAAAGTTATATTAGAAGTCATTATAATTGTCAATCAATTCTGTTTATTAAATGAATAGTCATATAAGCAGGTGAAGCCGCGAGCGGGTCCCTAGTTTACTAATATTTAAATTTTTTCACTCTGGCACTAATGCACGGTGTTAAATTCAGCCACTTAACACGCAATGCCTCGAAAAAATTGGCGAAATTGAGTTTCCTCTGCCACTAGGTTTCCTGTGCTTACCCTGCTGTGTGCGGGATCCAACGTGAAGCTGATCTCTTTTATAAACAGATAAATCAAAATTGTCTAAAGTCGATATGCAGCAAACTCGATTCCTTTTCAAAAATTTTAAATTAGTCTATTTATTTATTATTTATATTTTTTCCTCATAGTATTTATTGCTGTGACGACAAATGACAAACTGTATGTTATTGTAATTACACCTGTTTATATGTACTTATTATTTTAATTTTAAAGTAGACGGTCTATAAGTTATTATTTATTACTTACAGAAATGGAAAGACCATCTTCGCCTTTCGGGCCTCTTGGACCTTGCGGTCCAGGGGGGCCGTCGTAACCTCTAGGCCCTATATCTCCTGTTAAACCATTGAGACCGGCTTCACCTTTTTCTCCTTTCTGTCCTGCTAATCCTTCTATACCAGGATTACCAGGTTCTCCTGGTCCTCCACGAAGGCCCATAGGACCTGGTTGACCCATATCTCCAGGTCTTCCATCTGAACCAGGTGGACCAACTGGACCAGTGTAGCCTCTTGGACCTGGTGGTCCCGGAGGGCCGCGTGAACCTGTTCGTCCACCAGCTGGACCTGGCACTCCCTTCAATCCTCTAGGACCTGGCAAGCCATCTTTACCGGGTTCCCCTTTTCCACCAGGTCTACCAGATAGACCAGCTAGACCATCTTCGCCTCTATCACCCTTTGGACCTCTTGGACCAGGGGCTCCATACATTCCATCTCGACCCTTAAATAAGTGTTTCGTTTAAATTTTTTATCAACAAAAGTTGCAGTCTATTTAGAGATTTTTCTTGCACTATCACAGTTTCTAAGATATTATTGTTAACAACTAAGAACACTGTGTGTTCTTCATAATATATACAAACATGGTCAAACGATTATACCTTAGAAATTAATATTTTAATCTTGCTTATACCAGGTTATAATATAAATTAAAGGATAAAAAAAAAGGTTTTTTTTGCTAGTATTAGTATTTTTGGTGCTATTACTGCGGTCTAGTTACGCAAACGCTATTTAAAATAATAAGCATAAGAGCTAAAAACAAAGAGAAAAGTAATCTCTAATAGGCAATCATATTTATAGAAAGATTCTTCAAATATGGTACAACCAACTGCAATGTATTTTGGCAAAGTAAGATTGATTTGTTAAAATTATTAAAAAATTGATAAGCAAAATTAATTAAAATAAATTTATTTTCTGTAACTTTACAATAGTTATTAAATTTTGATTCTATTCTTGGAGTCAGCATAGCCCAGTTCTTGGTTTGCCCGGGTTTGTGTGAGACACAGAGAATATAAAAAAATATTCATTCTTTCTTTTATTTATTTTCAGTGTGAAATAGTTAGTATAATGAGTTAACGTAATAGTTATATAATTGACTTACTCTTTCTCCAGGGTTTCCGCGTATACCCTTTTCTCCTTTGATACCCATTTGGCCAGATAGCCCTTGTTCACCCGTAGGCCCTGTATCTCCCTTTTCCCCCATTCTTCCCGCTTCTCCTTTCTCGCCTTTAGGTCCCATATCTCCTTGTACACCCTTGATAGCCCCTTTATTGTCTAAAGATGGTAATGTTGCTGCTGGACAGCTTGGCCCCCTATCACCTCTATCTCCTCTATCTCCTTTGTCACCTTGTATTGATTGTCCTTTCGATCCCTTTGAACCTTTATCACCTTTTGAGCCAGGTAAACCCTACAAAATACAAGATATTTTAGATGCTTAGTTTACGATGTCAAATAATATGTTATATAACAATTATATCTATGCACGGTGAGTCAAGAAATTATTTACCATCTCAAAATAAAAAAGATTTATCTAATAATATTGACCACTTTACCATTGATCCAGTTTTTCCTGTAGGGCCAGGTAATCCTGAAGGCCCAGTTAAGCCAACTGGCCCTGGAGGGCCCTGCATGCCATCAGCTCCAGGTTCACCTTTCTGGCCTTTAGGATACCGACCCATATGTGCCGGTTCTCCTTTGTCACCTTTACCACCTTTAGGACCAGAAAAACCTCGAGGTCCTTGAGATCCCTTTGGCCCCATTATACCAGGTTCTCCCTATAAATTAAGTTAAAAATTATAAACAAAATAACCGGCTAAGTACGAGTTGTACTTGCCCACCAAAGCTTTCGTATCAATGTAATGATTGTAAGCCAACGAAAAACGCAACTTGTAAAAGTTGAGAAACTTAAATTTGCAAGCCTACGCATTCATATTGTACGAAATGAACCTTGCATAAAGCATAGCATAAAACATAGCATATTAATTTATATATGAATTTTCGTTTGACATTTCCAATCAATTTAAAAAGAAATGGTCTTTACAGTCGGACAGACAGATAGTCAGACGGATAACAAAGTTATTTTATGAGGGTTCTGTTTTATTGTTTTGATGTACGGAACACGAAAAAACACATTAGTCCATTTTAATAAGAATATTACAAAATTACTTACATCCGTTCCATTGCATCCATCTCGTCCTGGTACTCCGGACATACCTTGTTCACCTTGAGGTCCAGGAGGACCAGCTAGACCAATAAAACCTTGCGCACCGGGTTTCCCTCTATCACCTTTTGGTCCGCGAGGGCCTTGAGGTCCAACTTGTCCTTTTTGACCTTTGGGCCCTTGTTGACCATCAGGACCTTCATGACCTGGCAAACCTCTTATGCCTTGTTTTCCAGGCATACCAGGAAAGCCCTAAAATATTTTAATACAATAACTGTGAATAAAGTAAATTATTATATTTATTATTTATAAAAATTATTTAAAAAATATATTTTATTAGTCCTTTGTTTCTTTACCACTTCTGTGAGTATGACACTGATTTAATTTTATATGGCTTATATTCTAGTAGAAAATAATCTAAAATTCTTACTCGGCTGCCTTTCTGAGCAAAACATTTAGGTACACAGCAGCCTGGTGCAGTACAGTTTCGATCGGGTCCAGTAGTTCGTTGTCGAGTTACAGGGTCGTATATAGCAAAGTTTTGGCCATAGCTTTGCGGTTGACTTTGTAGTGGTGCTTGTGATGGACCAGCTGATAAATCTGGCCTTCTTGATAACCCATAAGTGTTGAATATGTTAGTGGTTGGAACATTTGGTGTTTCATATTCCCTTTGTGGAGGCCAATTTGCTTGGGATGGCCATTGATTTTCATAAATATTGTTTTCTTCTACATCTCCTCTTTCAAAACTGTTCCGTTGCTAAGTATAAAAAAAAACAAAAAGATCAATTCAAATTTACAACATTACTTTTATGTCATTCTTTATAAGTAAATTTAACTTCACATAAGTTTACATGCGAGTCTGCGCACTCAAACTAGTGCTTGGATAAGCCTTTGCAGTGCTCGTGAATAGATTCCAGATAAAAAGTTAAAAGTCTCTATGAAGGTAAACATTACGAACGTACCAGGGGGTTCCCTGATGCGATACGTAAGAATTCATTTTGTACCTTAATCTTGGTGTGTTTGAACGCTACACAAGAGTAGGAGAGAATACCCATTCTAATACAAATTTTGTAAAGTGTCACCTTATTTTAAGAGACATATTAGAGCGCTTGTTAATTATCAGTTACAGTCTACTGAGAATAAAAGGAGCTTTATGACTAACTCTCTTGGCATGAGATCTGAAAGAAAATCTGGAGCCTAATACGACCCTTAGACATACATATTTTTTCCAGGAAATAGGCTTATCTAGCAGGAATATGGTAGAGACATTTCGTGTTTGACGCGAGGAGGAAGGAAGGGCGTCACTCTTCTCAAGATTAACTTAACAGGTAGTTGAGGAATTGTATCTCATCATTAGCTTACCTAAATAACTTGACAGGACAACACTAGCCATATATTATACTCAATAAATTTTGCCTGATTTCGCGATATGCGGCGTAAGCATGAGAAGAGGTTATTCATCAATAAAATAATCGGATTCGACTTTTTAGGACTAAAAAAGATCAAAAGATATCTAGGTCTAAAAGAACTCTAAAAGATTTAAAAATAACCTACTTTCTGGTTTAATTTGAGATAATAAAAAAAGTACAAAAAATAATCAGACGTTTTGCTATGAACAAAGGTTTGATAAATATCTAAACAATAAAAAACCTTGCTGCTTTAATTCGATATTTTAAATTTTTTTTTTTGTTTCTACAAGCCTCATTTTTCCGAGGCCAGTCATGGCGCAGGGCGCAACAAATTGTGGGTTCGAGTCCCACTCGAGGAAATGAAATATTTTATATATTCATTTCTTTGCTCTGGCAACAAGACCAAATTTGATTCGGCGGCAAGTGGGAAACTGCCTACCCTGCCATATGCGGGATACTGTGTGAAGCTGAAAAAAAAGGACCAACAATATAAATTTTGTAGTAAATAATAATGTCTAATCATGTCAAAATCAAAATACTTCTACCTCAATTTCAAAATAGGTACCCTAAAATTTTTAATTCTATTTGGAAAGTGAATGACTCAGATGTGTCTTTACTAGAGTTATGTAGGTATATTGCTAAGAACTTTTTTGATTTAAATTAGTAAGTCGCAATGACAAGTACTATTTAAAATTGTTATGTGATATTCTGCTATGATTGCATTTTGCTCGTAAAATGATACTACAAGTTTCTAAGTACGTCGGACGGTCTATTTTAAATAAAGTATTTATTTTATTTATTGTAGTTTACCGGAAGCTCTTATAGTTTATTCAATTTTAGGTTCAAAAAGAGTTGATAAGAACGCAATGAAGAATAAATAAAATATATATTTAAAAAAAAAATTAAACAACATTTTTTTGGAAATAGAAATAGTGTGGCTTATATTTATTGTGTACTAATTTTATGAGTGTAAAATATATTTTACCACAAGCAAGTTCTAGTGAAGCTATGTGTCTGCATGTACATAGATATACTGGTTTCAATATCCACTTTGAAAAATAACATCAGCTTCACGCAGTATCCCGCACACAGCAGGGTAGGCAGAGGAACCTAATGTTAAGACGCTCCGTACCCCACTTTCCGCCAAATTCCGAAGGCATTGCATATTGAGTGACGTAACTCAACACCGACTTTTCCTCGACTCCAGAGCGATGTAATGAAAATATAAATTTAAATAAATATTTTTATTTTTTTGAGTGGAGATAGAGCCAACAACCAGTTACGTTTACAGTTGTGCCCCTGCGCTACGACCGGCCTCAAACTCTAAGAAATAGTTATTTTTAATTAAGTATTTCAAGTGTTTTATAGAAATTAATTAAATTAAATATTTATTAAGTATAAAATCAGGTCAGCTGTATTTACTGGTTTATATATATTTTAAGTATAAAATATCAATCGCTTACAATATACATGCACAATATGCATTCAAAATACTGTAATATTGTAGAGTAATCTATATAAACTACTTTTAATATTCTTTAATTCATTCTTTTAGTTTAGTGCCTCGATCAAAAAAAAAATTATAAACGCAACAAAATATCACCTTTCCTTTATGTCTTGCGTATAGTAATAAATTTAAATAAATAATGCTTAATGATATAATTTTTTATTTTATAACAATATCAAGGAAAAATTAAATAGGTACTAATATACCTCCAATTTATTAAATGTGCCATAATTAAAGTAAAAGAACTAAAAAAATAATTAATTTTGATTTTATAATTTTGATTTGATTTTATAAATAAATATGTGAGAAAAATTGTCTTTGTTCTGTATAATTCATATTATTTTGTTCTATAGATATAAGTTTGCGCAATAACGACGTTATAGTACATCCGAGTGATAAACTTTGTCGGTCTGTGTTATTTTACAACAATAAGATATAAGCAAAGAAACCTATTAAATTTAAATATACATCACAGATTGATATATTTGATATAATAATACGCAAACTTATTATGTCAAATATTTATCTACCGGCTTAACTCGCTTTTTTGATGAAATTGCAAAAGGACGAATAGAAGCCGACGGACCAGTTAGTACGCGTGCCCTTTCGCTGTCCCTACATTCCCGAAATTTACAATGTTTTATTTAAATTACAAGAATAAAAAATTATAACTCTCTTTATAATTAGTAAAATTTACTCACCGTGTTTACTCCTGTCAGAGTCACTAAAACAGCCACCAACCTGTTAAAATTATTATAAAGGTATATAAAAAATGTATATACCGAATAAAATGTATATAATTAATAAAAACAAGATGACTATACTTAAAAAAAAATTTTTTTTGAAACCTGAAGAATAACTAACTTATGATGAAAATAGATAGAGCTTACCAGAGTACGTGGACCGCCATAGCCCGGAGCGCGCAGCGCCTGTGTCCCGTGCGCGCGCGCTGTTTGTGCCGGGATACTAAGGAAAGAGAAGCACTCGGGCGGCGGCCTGAGCGCCCCCGCCCCGCGGCTTCGGCGGCCGCGGCGGCGCTCGGGCGGGCCGGCCTGCGGGCGCGCGGCCAGTAGTGCGGCACAGCCATGTCGGGCCCGGCGCGTGCGCGCCTTCTCGCGA
>JAATLQ010025991.1:43831-93353 GCA_013421005.1 Heliconius erato x Heliconius himera | reverse complement strand
TAGAGCTTACCAGAGTACGTGGACCGCCATAGCCCGGAGCGCGCAGCGCCTGTGTCCCGTGCGCGCGCGCTGTTTGTGCCGGGATACTAAGGAAAGAGAAGCACTCGGGCGGCGGCCTGAGCGCCCCCGCCCCGCGGCTTCGGCGGCCGCGGCGGCGCTCGGGCGGGCCGGCCTGCGGGCGCGCGGCCAGTAGTGCGGCACAGCCATGTCGGGCCCGGCGCGTGCGCGCCTTCTCGCGACACACCTCGTGCCCGTTGCTCTTCTATTGCTGACCTGGATCCCTTCACCTGGTACTGCAGTAAGTACTTTACTTAAGCGCATATATTCGTTGCATCAGTCAAAAGACTTCAACGAGTTCAAACTCGTCAAAACATGTAGGTTATACTACCCGGTAGGCTAGCACTACCGAATACCGAAACCGAGATTGTTTTCATGTTGGTTATTAGAGCAAAAAAGGAAATGTGAGATAAATTATATTCTCTGACATAGTTTTACTTTCGACATAGCAAACTGTAAAGTAATGCTTATTTTGAAATAAATGGGCACCTTCCTCCTCTCGCCGCTAATATAAAATATATTTTTACTAGTAATCACTACTTCTAATACATAAGATATGAATATTTGTATACTTTGAGATATTTTTTAATTAACACAATAGTCAACATTTTCCTTAATTTTGTATTTACTACCTCGTTCAAACAATAGTCTACACAATTTACAAGGATCTTAGAATATTATCACTATTAGGAAGCATACTAATAAGAAGATTCTTAACTTTAGTCCTAATCGAAGTTGTAAGTATTTTATTACCTATTTCTAATGAGCTTTTACAATCTACGAAATATAATTTATAGGTGCTGGTCAGCTTCTTTAAAATTTATATTTCTCAATGAATTTTACATTCATTATAGCATCATTAGGTACTTTTATTAAATATTTTTTTCTAAATAATGTGATCATAAACTAGTAGATCATCTGTAATAATCGACACATATAGTACGCTTAGATTCTTATATTATTTATGTTATTGATCATTTATGAAGATATTGTAACTATTTTTCAAAATTAAAACAGACTACAAGAAATGAATCATAACACTATAACAATATTTTCGTATAAAGATTATTAGATAGATACGTGCTAATAAAAGTACATCAAGAAACGCTTTTTGCAATGAAGTAGATTAGCGCCATCTATGTCTGTTTTTGTATTCGTTTAATAGGATGCCTTTTAAAGAATTGATAACATATCTAGAAAAGAAATAACATACTTCTATATATCTTTATATATTCTTTAATTCTCAATACTGAATTAATGTCCATAACAACTGTCCATGTTAGATCACTATTCACTATATAAGACTGACTGTTTTATGTGTTTTCTATTAAATAAAACTATTTTGTTCATCTAGTTACATTTGTGCTCTACATACTAGAGCAGCGTTTGAAATAATGTAAATCATTTTTTCTAGTTATACCTACTACAATATAATGTTTGTGATAGATCTGCAAGAAGTAGTTTATTTGACTTATGCAATAATTACGCAATTGAAGAAGTTTATATCCCATTATGTCATAGGGTATGCTGAGGGCTCCTAGGGTTAAGACACTCCGTTCCCTCCTTTCTGCTGAAATTTTGAAACAATGATTAGAAAACGGAACTCAACGCCGCGACTTGTTACCAGAGAATTTATTCCCGGATTGGGTATCAAACCCACACCGCCGTGCTGTGCTACTTCTAAAATCTAAAAGTAAATCTAGCCTCAATAGTAGCAAATTTGGACAGTGTCTGACATTTGTTGTGGGATCGATTGGTTTTACTATTATTCAAATTCTTATATTTAATTTATTGTAATTTCCCTGATCTGACAAGATAAACCGCAGCGTTAATTTCCGCTGGTCAAGACGGTAATGTCCCGAATGATCCCGATTTACAACAGAAGGCGGAGTACGGATGGATATCGATACTAGATTCCCCCCTGTTTATCCGTATATGCAAGAACGTCTTTGTAATTTAACAATTATCGATAGTATTTTAGAAATGTAACTGACATTTCTCAAATGTTTAACCTGACATTACTTTATTTTGAAGTTCTGTTCGCATCTGCATGGGCAATATCGCATATCAACTGCTTCACGACCCGTTTTTTCATATAGAACAGTCTGTTTCAAATCCCCACAGGATTGGAAACAGACAGTTTCTACTGACTTCGCATATGACTTTTTTAAAAAAATATCAGTAAACAGATTTTGAATTTACTGTTTAAAACAGTTATTTCTGATTATTTCTGATATACCAATCTATCAATTTTGAACTTATTTGGTACTCCTTCTAAAAAATCCTGTTCCATCCTATCCCAAGATACCTTATGATCACCATAATATAATTTCTGGTATTTCTACATCGCTCACAACTACTAAATCATGACGTTTCTATAGACAGACTTGAAATTAGCAAATCAGCATCTATACCACGTGAAATTTCAATTATGGTGACGTCACCATTTATATTCCCCGAAAATCCTAAAACCCTTGAAAATTAGGTGAAAACACCTATCTGGATTATCGAACTAAATTTCAAAATTATAAAATGCTAATAGTTATATTAAGAATGTAATTTAATTGATGTTTTTTTTACGTTTTCAATTAGAAAGAAAAATCAATATTCAAGTCTACACTCTCCTTGAGCATAGAAAAAAAATTACGTTCTTTTTGCCAGGAAACGCAATCAAAAGGTTTGAGCGTTTATAAAAAATACGTATACTCTCTTTCAAAATGAGAGTTTTGACAAACTTAAATTTGTCAACTTTTATAAGTAACGTTCTTCTACGAAATCCTCGATATGCGAGTTCCACTTACAGTTGACCTATGGTTTCGTTGGTTTTTATTTATAATTTTATAACATTACATTATTATTTGTTCAAGTTGTAGAGTTTAACTTAATTTAAGCATTAAATGCTCAATTCCGCCCAAAAATATGTGTGATCTCGAAGTAAAGTTTGAATATGTTCTATTCTTAAGTTATATTTTAAAAATGTTATAAATACCTGACCTCGACACTGTTTCAATATATCTTAGGGGCTGTCTATTAATCACGTGAGGCTAGAAAAAAGCCCCTTTCTCCCATATTCTGGGATGGTACTTGGTTAATGAACGACCTCTTAATATGGGGAGTGTCGAAAAAAATTACTTTGACTTCTATTTCGTATGAGTTTGTAACCGGCAGAATCCTTAATTTTAACATTATAGGATATCTGATAATCGGCTAGGTTTAGTTCAAGTACAAGTAATAGACCGAAAAAATGTATTGTAAAGGTATAAACCCCTATAAGTAGTTTTAAAATATAATCATAATAGGAACCCACTTTCATTCAAATTTTGTTTATTTTTTCATACAATTTTATTTTGCAGCAGTTAATTTAACACCCTATCATTCCTGCAAAATAAAAATAACATATAATAAAACAACATATATTGTATTGATTATTTCAATATCTGATAGTTTGAGTTATAATTAAAGTTATTAAATAAAATAAAAAATGAACTTCAGTGATGACATCGATGTTTTGTTGTGTACAGATAGCCTCTGTGACTATCTTATCGAAAAGTTTTAACGAGTCAACAATTAGAACTTTGACGAATGGAACTATCGTCAGAAATTAAAGGCATTGAGTCTGAGTTATCAAATATTTTGTACTATAGTAGGTATACTAAATTGAACTTTGTTACATATGTAGTATGCAAATTATTATTATTATTTATTTATTTTATATTTCTGACACCATCTGATTAAGCAGAAAAAAATAAGTTCTGTAGAAAAATTGTTCGACGTTTATGTTTTAACTATTCAAACTATTATTATAGATTGATAAAGCTAAAGAGGCCAGTCGTGGCGCAGTGGCACAGGGTGTGACTGTAAAATCGACTAGTTGTGGGTTCGATTCCCTCTCGAGGAGATGAAATATTTACTTAAATTTATATTTTCATTTCTTCGCTCTGTCGAGGCAAAGCGCGGCGTTGAGTTCTGCCACTCAACACGCAATGCCTCCAAAATTCGGCAGAAAGTGGGGAACGGAGTGTCTTAACACTAGGTTCCCTCTGCCTACCCTGCTGTGTGCGGGATACAGCGTGAAGCTAAAAAAAAAAAAGATAAAGCTAAATCTAATACGAGCAGATGTGATGACACAAGGAAAAAATGACCTTTTTTAATCTACTTCTTTATTTACTTACCGTACATCTATGTGGTACTACATCTATGTGGTATATATAATATGTAGAGCCACAAGACGCATAATGATAACTTCACATTGTTCGTCGTCTCAGATAATTGTTTTCAGGACTGCAGTAGTTATTTTGAATTCAATATCAATAATGAAATTAAAATAAGGCAAAATATACAATGTACCTTTTCTTTAACACAATATTATTAATGACTCTTATTTCTCTTAATTCATAAGATATTAACAGCATTATCTACTGGTTTATTTACCAACAGACTACGCAGGCTTGACCGTAGGGCGGCGTACTTCCCGGGCGGAGAATTTGAATTTTAAGACATTTTTTTTGTTACATAGAAATTAGAGAAGACTTTTGTATGATATCTCTATACCAAATTTATAAATTAACATATGTCCATATAATAATTCATGTTACACGCGTACTACGTTAGTTGAGATGTCGGCAGTATTGTGTTGATCAAGACAATTTTATACTTAGATTTATTTAATATGTAAACGTATAAAATTAACTGTTATAAAAAAATTACATAGCGCGACTAATATCAGTGCATATCGAAAAGCATTAAAAGAATAGGAGATCTATATGGGTGCCGAGTTGGGTGACACTCGGGATAAAATTCAAGCTCAAAGCTTCAAGTGAACACGGACCTCTACATCCATATAGATATTCCCAATCTTTTTCGATGAAATCGAGAACGACGCAATACTTTACATTTAACTCTCAATTTACATTTTGGATGGGATTTGAATACATAGGAAGTGCCTTAAATTACGAACATTTTTATTCTTCTTCATATCCTACAATTCAAACAAAAATTGTTTTGCCCAATTAAGTGATATCGAGTTATGTTTTCAGAGAGTATGTATAATTTATTTAAGTTATATTTTTTTTCTCTTTTTTCATTTTAAAAGTTGAACATAGCACTACATCTGCGCGGTAAATAGCTTATAGATATTTAAAGCAAGTCTGGTAATAATAAAAAACTTTCTAACTTATCTCCTGCTTTGTCTAATAGATAATTCCTTGTATTATTCAGAGTTCACGTTCAAAGCTGTATAGTAAATTGCCAGAAATTATAGAATGAGTTACGAACGCCATAAAATAAGACAAAAATTATAAATTCTTTTTGTTATCAGTATTTTATTTAACCATTAATATTTTCTTATAAATAAAATATTGCTCTTAAAATATGACTTGTTTATTAGTATTTTATTATATATTAGTAGGTATTTTAGTTATATAGGTTAAGATATATATATACAGAGATAATTTTTATTTAAATAAAATGAACACATTGTTTAGATATAAGACATATCTTAAAAAATATATAAAAACCCCTCTTAAATTTGACAATCTGTTGTTACCGTAACCTTTGCTCTGTTATCGTTCAAGTCTTATATAGACCGCCAACTGACAACGCAATTATCACTCCGCAGCCTCGTGACCTAAAAAAATATTTATTATAAAAATATTCGTACTGATAATTATCGTTACTGGTCAAAGCACCAGTCTCGTATAGCTCGCACTATAACATAAAAAAGAAGTCAATTTTATAAAGATATATGCTACCGGCAATCTGTATAATTAAGGTATTCTCTACAATACCTCGGCAAATACTTGGGGCAAAGTATTCAAATAAATAATATTTCATACGATACCTACACGTTTTAGGTATCCTTTACATTGCCGAAGTAATATATAGAATACCGAATAATAAATATAATAATAAATAATGAATAGATGAGGACTATTTGTATTATTATCGGAAAATAATATTAATAAAAATTATCAGTATGAAGTAAAATAAATACATTTGAAAACAGTAGTTTTTTATGTAGTGTTGGTTTACGTTAAGCTTTTATTTCAAACTGTAGAGTATATCATCCCTGATTTATTATTTTTAAAATGTTTCAATTTTTTATTTTTGTGTACAACACTAATATTATAATGATGGAAATTTTACTTTCAGTGGCATAAAATAAAATGTTACTTTTAATATTAATAGAGATCCTTATAATAGGTACCTATAGGAGTAAAATAAATATTAGGTCAGCTCCAGGTAAATAAATATTTCATTTCCTCGTGTGGGAATTGAACCTACAATCAGTCGATTTTACAGTCACACTTTGTGCCCCTGCGCCAGGACTGGCCGTAATTTTAAAATTATATTTTTTGAGGCAAAAATTACTCTAGTTACAAATATTTCATTATGTTTCTTATGTTACAAATATTTCATACAAAATTACTAGTAAAATATATTTAACTCGTCGTTAGGATTTTACATCGCTTAACAAATGTTAAAGTACTTTTGTGTGACTAAAACATACGTTACTAAAGTTGAAGTAACAGCTTGAGTTCAACTCTACGTGTATTATTAAGCTCTCTATATGTGAATGATACAGGTATACAATCAAGTGTAATTCAAGATCGTAGTAGAATTGTATTAAACATTCTAAGAGAAATGCAGAAATCTTAAAATTATTTAATTTAATTTACATGAAGCTGATTTAATTTATACTGATATTTATTTCACATAATACAGCATTCCTATATATAAATATACTACCTACATATATCCAACGCAAAAAAAGTTTTTCAAATTCAACAAGTTTCTTGATTGATCTTGTTTGTGTAATTTGTGTAATAAAGTATTAAATAATAATAAAATAATAATAATATACATTCTTATTAATAATACTGCTATTTATTTGTTTATTAGTTGACATCTAGTATATTTATGCTAAAACAAAGAAAATTACGTTTTATTTATAAACGAACGACAAATCAAATACAATGTACAAGTACAAAGCAAATTCTTAATTATTAACAAGTTAAATCGAAATAATATCCGAAATATTTGCGTAAATTATGTTCGATAATTGACCGATATTGAATTGTTTAGCTTTAACATGTTACATTCATTACCCTTATCTTTGTTATAATTAAACTAATTCTTCATTTTATTCTTTATCGTCTACAGATAACCTCTCATGATTTCGGATGTGACGCGTATCGATAATTAAAACATTTAAATATATATATTATTAAAGTAGTTTAAGCTATTTTTAAGCATCTTTGAAATGAAATCAGATAGAAAAGGCCAATTGTGGCGCAGGGCCACTAAGTGTGACTGTGAAACCGACTGGTTGGGGTTCAATCCCCACTCAAGGAGATGATATATTTACTTAAATTTATATTTCTTCGCTCTGGGGTCGAGGTCAAGCGCGGCGTTGAGTTTTGCCACTCAACACGCAATGCCTCCAGAATTCGGCAGAAAGTGGGAACGGAGTGTCTTAACACTAGGTTCCGTCTGCCCACCCTGCAGTGTGCGGAATACAGTGCGAAGCTGCCAAAAAAAATAGTAAAACAATTTAATACAAAAGGAAAACACCAAAAAGATACAACGTATTAGACAAAAATAAAAAGATAATAAATAATAATATATTTTTATTTTGCTTTGCTTCGAAAACTTGAACATGCTAATAATATAAAATCTATGTAGATCGAAAAATGAATTATAAAATGGGTCAAAATCAACTTCCATTCACAGAGCTTTCGTAACGAGGTCGCGGTATGGACAGCAGGATCTCTTATCAAACGGACGGGAAACTGTTATCAACTTGTCGTTAGATATATAATACAATTTTTGCAATAATTGCCGAAATAATGATATTGTAACTCCCACGATGCTTTATATCACGCGTTTTGTCATGACCCTAAGATTATTTCTTTTCAAATTGAGTTCAAACTATATATATAAGTAATAAATATATAATGTTTATATTTATTACTATTACGATTAAAGGGGTCCGTTTATACTTATAAATTTTATGTGAATATAATTCTCTCAGCGTTTCCATATTTAATTATGAAAAAAAAAATCTAAATTATCTGTATTTTAAGAAGAAAAAAAAACCCATTATATAAATAATGAACAACGAGCGATATTTTTATAGACTTGTTGTTAACTTACAATGTAAACAATACGTTATGTGATTGTAGTTTATTCCGGGGTGAGTCGTCCTGTCAATAGTCGGTCGCAATTCATTAGTCGATGTTTTATCGCCGTGACGTAGAAACACAGAACATTGACCCAAGAGGAAGTATACGTCTTCCTCAATTTTTAATATCGTTGTTATACATTTTTAAATATAGTATTCTATACATATAGATGATACAATAATTATAGATGACATCAATAAAGCATATAATCATAGTAAAAGCTTAAGTTAGTAATTACAGTTACTTAATAAAACTGTACGGCGTTGAGTTCCGTCACTCAACACGCAATGCCTCAAAAATTCGACGGAAAGTGGGAAACGGAGTGTCTTAACTCTAGGTTCCCTCTGCAAATGTGGGATATTTTTTTAAAAAAAATTATGGTATAAATATATAATTTGAAGTAAACTGCTTGTACTGATACACCGACTAAAACGCTTGTAAGCACTACCACTGTGAAGAGATTTCAACATTTCAAGATTTTTTATCTCTAACTTACGCATATTGTACCAGTATGTGGTGATTTAACTATTACAATCGTAGCACCTCAATCTGTCTAGGAGTCAAAATTTTAATATATAAAAAAGAATCTTCAGGATAATGAGAATTTATTGGTACCTATGTTTTTATTACAAAATAATTCAAAACTTATTAAAGTATATGTATTGATAAAAAAATATATGACTATGCTTATCTGTCACAATAATTTATTTAAATACAAATGTAGCTAAGTTTTGCACCTAAGAATGTGTTCACTTCAGTATAATTTACTTAAAACTGTAATAATTGCATAGCTCAATGCGTTACTCATGGGTTGATTTTATGACTACGTACATTGCTCTGAAAATTATTGCTAACTTCCAGTAAAAGAAAATGGGTCAACAGTTTCAGTGCGGTAACAAAAGCCAGTTGAATGTACTGCCATATTCCTGATCTAAATTTAGCGTATAGTCACTGACAGTATAGAAAATAATAAATAGATGATTTAATTATTGTTTTTAAAAACGGTAAAGTAAGCATACTGTTCATATTTGATTATTTGTATTATGTCTGTCTATCTTAAAAATTTTAATCTTATTTCGGACTAGTGGCTTCGTTTATATGATTTAACTCACAAAAATTAAAGTATTTAATGGAAAGATGTTTAATTACTTCATATTTATTTGATATGCTTGCAGGGCAAAGGAAAATTTCATGATAAAAAAATACCCTATATGTTCTTCCATAATCTCCTCTATTGGACAAACGCCAGCCCGGTGACGCTGTCAAGACCAGTCCAGGTCAACAGCATTAAGCCAATTCGAAAAAAAAAGAAAAAAAAATCGGACAACGAAAATTCCATAAAGATCTGTTCAGCTTTTCCAGAAATTTGTCCGGACAATCAGACTGATTTTAAAATGTTTGCACTCAAAAAACTCATTTTTTTCACACAGACAGGCAATTCAATTTTATTTACGCGTATGGAAATACTTTTTGCTAATTTCTCATGATTACATTTGACATTTTCGATTCTTTTAATGTTTTGGTTTTTATAGTTTAGCTGAACTGCTATGATTATTTATCAGATATTCCAGATCTCAATAAAACATGTTTATCATGCTTTATACTTTTACTGAGACGGCATTTTAATATTTCTTTTGGTTTAGCTGGACTGCTATGATTATTCATCACATGTTCCAGATAGTCAATTTTAGAAAATGTTAATGAAAATGGTAATTACGCTCAAAAACTTTTTTGACGCATATGGACGTTCTCATAGCTTACCAGGATCACTACAGTTCCGCATCAGGAAGTCTTCAAAATCAAATATAATCTTGACCCTGCCCATACCTAATAGCTACACGACAAAAAAAGTTTCATTCAAATCGAGCCATTCATTTTAGAAGATATGCCTGAACAAACAGGCAAACAGATAAACAATCAACCAGACAATAAAATTTAAAGTTATAGATTTATGCTCCATTCGTTATTTTAAATTATTTTTTCGCAAATACATATATTCAATGTACAGAAGAAGATAAAAGATAAATAATCAACTTATCATTTTAAGTGTTTACCACTCCAAAATTACCACCATTTATGCAGTCTTTATATTATTAAATTAAGTGGTTTATTGTATGAAATAATTCTACAAATATTACTTATTATATAATATTTAAACTATACTATATTTATTGTGAATTTATAAAGGTAATTTTATGATAAAGAAATTACGACCGAGGTGTACTAGAAGAACGTTTACGATTTGTCGGGGTCACCAGATACCGGCAAAAAGCTCGTAAAACCCACAACGTTCCATTTTCTCAACTTCCAACATTATTAATTATTTATTTTTCTTAATATTTACTATTTTTAACTACTTACTAAGAAAAATACGTATAAATGTAATACAATGTATGTCATAGGTCTATTGTTTAATTATATAAAATGTTAAATAGCTTTTGCAATGGAAATCTCTCAAATGTGTCGTGTCTATGAAAATCGCTATAAGCTTAACATATTCTCAAAGCGTAAATAAAAACAAAAAAAAAACACAAAAAATGTTAAAATTAAGCTGACACACGCGTACATTTGGTGCGGCCATTATCCAAGCCGCGGAGGTTTCGCAGGACGCGGGGTCGCAGGGCGGACGCTGCGGGATGTGCGAATGGCCGTTATCGCTTGGGACACTGCAATGATTGTTTATCCAGCCCGTTCCTTGAATTGCAATAATGACTCACCCGTTCTATAATCGGCGGCCGCTGTAATACCTATCGTGGTGCCGTCATCTGTTGCTAACAATATTTTTCTGATTGCGATTACATACAATTATGAGAGGACGAAAAAACAGATGGTTATACAGAATAAACAATATCTGTGATGGATAAGTGATGGTAATACTATTAACATTAAAATCTTGAACCTTAAGTTTGTGTTGCTAGTTGAAAAAAATATTAAATTGTTGTTCAATGTTTGGAAAGCTATTAGAAAGTATTCAATAGTTTAATGAACACTTTTCCGTATTAATAATAGAATAACAATTATACGCTCTTTTTGTGTTTTTTTTTCAGCTATTTGAAAGCTTTTTTTACGTTTAAACTCGATGAAACAGATACCTAAATAATAATAAATTAATCGAGTATTAAAATCACACAGGCCCGTATTTATAAGCTGCTCTATACTTTGAGATCGTTAGTGAAATTTCCATTCATAGATTAGACGGGAAAATGGGATTCTGTTGCCAAAAGCGAGACAAGAAAAAATTAAATGAGGATTTAATTTATTATTTTCCATTTATTTGAGTTTTAAGTAAAGCGGTCAATGGTGATAGATATTAATACAAAATGTTTTTTAAAAGAAAAATGTCACTCACTATACTTAAACTATAGTGTTTTGGTTTACCATTTGTTACGTTGTCGTTTCACAATTCAGCTGTCTCCAGAATACTTACACGTAACTTACGAATATACTTATTTGTATTTCTATGAAATTATTAGTAACTCATAAAAAAATTAAATAATAAATAAAGATTTCTTACATTACCTGGAATAATCTGTGAAAACCGGGACTATGCCTGTCCCGATCGGGGCATTTAACTTTTGGGCTAAAAATCGGAACGTCCCGCCAAAATTGGGACATCTGGTAACGCTCCTCAAGATCAATCTTAGAGTTGAGAAAAATTTATGAATACAGGCCTTCATGAAGTTTAGAAAATTAGTCACATCTTGACGTTTTTTTTTAAAGTAATTGTAGATATGTACTAGGTAGGCTAAGGAAATTAAATTGGATAAATAAAATAATTAGAAAAAAACCAACGACCGACAAAATTGTAAATATGCACAAATTTTATATCACATCTTTTGTTCGGTTTATTTTGATAATGTTATTTATTCTTTTAGTCGCATGCAAGTGTTGTTGTAGTGACCAGTGCGAAGAAATTTAAATATTAAATGTCTTATTTCCTCGAGTGGAACTCGAACCCACAACCTGTCGCGTTTACAGTCGCACGCTTGTGCCCCTGCGCCACGACTCTCTTCGTTATTACAAGAAATTATATAAAATTCTAGGGTTTGCCTCGAATTTTATTTGCCATGAGCTTCCATCATAAGATCCTGACTTGGTGGCAATGGGCTCAAATTAAAACCACACGACTGTTGATTATGAAGCGTTATAATAATGATTTTATTGATTTTTATCCAAAACGGCAAAATATTTGTCTCTCGGTTAAAAAAAATTGTATATAGCATTTAATGATGCAACCTTTACATTTAGAGAGTTATTAGGGTAACCCTTAAAGCGCAAGTTTATTTTCTCGGTATCTGCTTAAGAAATCTTTATGAAAATAACCTGTGACTCCGTGACTCCGTGATCCATAAACTCTTATTATATATATTTTTCCCAATTTTTCCAATATTATAACTTATAAAAATTTAAGGTTTATTTAAGGTCGCTTTCACATACTCCGTGGATTAACACCTACTAAAAATAGTTAGATATAAGTTACAAAAAAAATTAATTAGTGAAACTTAGGTACCTAACCTAATAAATAACTAAAACCAACATGAGTGTGCTGATGCCGATGGTGACTTGTCTAAAATAGTCGACGAGACATTGCGGACCTACAGATATTATATTATATACTCGTATATTTTTTAATACAAATTTAAAGACTTAAAACATTATTTAAAAAAAATAATAACTTCTATACAATTGTATTATTTTTCTCTATGCTTATATATTATTCGTCATTGCCTTCCTGATTTATACTGATCAAGCACATTCTTTAAAATCAAATAGCTGTATCATATTGCAGGACTTAGATACGCGAAGTAATAATTTTAATTCATTATAGATTTTATTTCAATTCAAAAGAATATGAAAATAAAATAAATCAGCTTCACGCTGTATCCCGCACACAGCAGGGTAGGCAGAGGGAACCTAGTGTTAAGACACTCCGTTACCCACTTTCTGCCGAATTCTGGAGGCATTGCGTGTTGAGTGGCAGAACTCAACGCCGCGCTTAACCTCGACACCAGAGCGAAGAAACGGAAATATAAATTTAAGTAAATATTTCATCTCCTCGAGTAGGGATAGGACCCATAACCAGTCGGTTTTACAGTCACACCTCGTGCCGCTGCGCCACGATTGGCCTCAATATGAAAATGAATAGTTAATTAGGATTTCTATAAATAAAATAATTTTAGATTAGTAAGAAAAATATGTATTTATATTAGCTTGTTATTTAATTGTTAAATAGTACTACAATTACAATTCGTACCAAATTTCATAACTATAGGTCTACGGGAAGTACCCTATAGGTCTTGATTGCATGGCGAATTTCATAAAAAATGCAGCCAAATCGTTGAGCTTGATTTTTTTTGTGCTACAGGGGACCTTACACATAAATATTTGATATTAATTTCAGCTTGATAACCTCACACGATCTCGAAATATTTGACAGACGGACACCGTGATTTTATAAATAATAAAAAAATTGAAAATTGTAAACTAAAATTTAAATATGTCTATATATTCACTTAATTATAATTTTTATGAGCGCATAAGTGGTGCAGTAACAACGAATAATATCAACAGTAAGCCATAAATCAGAAAAGTATTTCTTGATATGGTTACTTCAATCTTAAACCTATAGAAAAAATATATATGTATAATTAGCAACAACTAATTAGGGAAGATTTATTTAAGAAATTAAAATCAAATATTTACGCATAAAATACATTTGGTTCCCGATAAGGTACACTGTGCTTTAACATTAGTTCAATGTTAATCAGTACATATGAGCCTATTTCTTTTTTTTACCGTGAGAAAACACCCTTTTACGGGTGCGCTATGTGGGACCCATGGACCGTCTGCACTACCCACTAAATCCTCACGGTGCTCCTCCTCGACAGTCACAGGCCTAATTTACGGGAGCCAAGGCTTCTTTCATTACCACGGCGGCGGGGGCGGGCCAGGCATGTCGTGGGGTCTAAGGTGGTGGGTCACTCTCGACGGCCTACTCAGAGTAGCGCGCGGTAGCATATTTATTAGCCTATACCTATTTGAACTTATTTAACATTTTTGGGATTCCCTACCACAAAAAGAAAAATAGAACCCTTATAGAACTACTTTGTTAGCAAGTACAGAACAAATTAAGGTTCTAAATCAACGCAATCTAAAGATGAATCAATTTACTCGTACATTTAAGCATCGTTTTTGCTGCTTTTTGTATACCCCCCCGCGTAATCAAAACCGATAGCCGAAAAGCATAAGTTTATAGGTAATTCATAGAAAAATATATTTACAAATTTTATATTTGTAGTTCATTACATTCAAAAGAAATGCATGCGACCGCAAACTTAAGTTTGTTAAGGTTATTTGCCGCGTAATTCTAAATAATGGTATTTCCCATATATCTACAAATATATAAATTTGTACGAAGTGACGACTTATAGTAAAAAACCCGAATAATGTTTTTTTTTTACTATATTACAGATATACCAACAGATAGCAACCATTACAAGCTTCTAATTGTAGTTCATTTCATACAAAATGAGTGAAATATGCCCGTCAACATAAGTTTGTAAGCTTTTATATTGTACTTCCCGATGACCTACAATCCTGAAATTGGTACGAAAGCCTCGGTAGGCGAGTATTTTATTCTATAAGTTCAAGAGTCACTTTGTTCAAACAAATTTTACTGGGTTTTAGTAGTTGTTAGAGCAACAATTTTTAAATTACATGTTGCTATTATTTTGTTCGTAATTTGCTACCTAATAGAGTGATGATTCCTCTTTATTATTATAGATATATAAATTTTGTTTGTGTCAAAGTCAAGCAAACAAGTATATAATTTATTGCCACGATTTGCGCCGTCAAGATTGTTACTTAATATAATTTACCATGATTTTGCATCTATTTAGATATATTTTAAGGCAATATGAATACATCGCTACGATACTATTATATGGCTAAATTTTCACAGAGAACCAAGTGCTAAGATATTACAATTTCCATTTTCCGCCAGAAATTTATACACCTTTTGCGTATTGAGTGACGGAACTCAACACCGCATTTTGTATAAATCATTGCCCTGAGTGGAATCGAACACACAACCATCGCGCATACAGTTTGTCGCTGTCCCACTGTGCCACGATGGCCACAGCACTTTAATTCTTGTAACTACCTAATTCGAAAACAACAACTATTATAAAAGTTCGAAACTGTGAATCTTTATGTCCATCTTATTACGTCAGGATAATAAAATGATATAACATTTTAATAGAAATTTATGGTTCGTTCACGTTTAATAAGTTGCATACTGATGTAGGCCAATAATCGTACATAGTTTGTATCAAACTGTCATAATGTAAATTTAGCAACTTGTTTTTAGAAATAGAATAAATTGACATCGTTATTCTTAATAAGCATGTATTGTGTTCGGTATTTTTTTTTCAATTTCGCATACTTACAGCTGAAACCGCCACCTTGAAAAATAAATTGTTACAAATATCTCTGAAACTTTTTTTACGTTAAAAATAATAGTTTTTTTTATGGTGAAGGATATATAATTATCATTCTTAGCATTTTTCTCTTATGTTAATATTTTTATCATTAAATAATTTTCGTCCGCCAGTCTAGTGGCATCATAATAAGAAAATAAGTAAATTATATCAGATTGGACTAATATAAAGTAGGAAGTATAATGATCTCATATTGATTGTGGAAAGTATACAGGTAGCAGTTCTTGTTGATAAGGCACGTTTCTTAAAGTATTACGCTTATATGTTCCTAATAGTAAAAAAAAACCAAAAAAATCTTAGAAATATCAGATAAATATTTTTTTTATCTCTTAATAAGCTTTTAATAACCTTTTTACTTAACTCGCAATGTTTGCCAAATTTTTAAATCTGCACGGTGGTGTAGTACAGGCGACGAGTCGTGGCTGCCCCAAAGTTAGTATTGTTGACGGCTGATTTATTTTCCACTGTGCCACAACTGGCCTCGATGTTCCCTTAACCTCCGGACTAGCTGAATCGGTTATTATGGGACTGACACTGAAAGATAGAGGGGGCTGTGGAGCAATATAAAGGCTATTTTAATATAATAAAAAAGTTATATCAATTTAAAGTATGTTGTTCGATTTTTATTTCATTTCATGTATATGCATACATCATCAAAACATATAAGGTTTCCCAATCACAATTGAAAAAATTGAAATTGGTATAGAACCCTCGTTGGGAGAGTCCGACAGGCGACAAGCCGGTTTAATCTTAAATACCCTTAAATAAACATTAGCATATTTGGAGCGGGCGTAGCCGCACAGGGGTCGTTATTATACAATAAAATCATTCTAATCCTTTCATTAGTTACTAATGTTATAATGCATTTCGCAAATATTTGATATTTTTTACTGTTATATTATACTACTGTTATTTTTACTATTATAGTATATAAATATAAATAATGACACGTTGTTCTACATTCAGGTCGTGTGCAATCAGACTAGATGTAACTGCGATGGGCTGCAAGGCGATCGCGGGGACCCGGGACCACCAGGAATACAAGGTCAACAGGGTGACTACGGCGAAGAAGGTCCTGAAGGTCGTATTGGTTTACCTGGTGAATCTGGTGATTTGGGTCAACAAGGTGATTACGGGGATAAAGGAGAACGAGTATGTAATCTTAAACAATTAAAATATAACATATAATGTAGTTATTTTTATGCATTTTATCCAATTGATTAATGAGCAACTGAATTTTAGGGTTTAGTTGGACCTTATGGAAGAAGGGGTGATACTGGACCTCAGGTAAGACTGAAATAATTTAATATCCGTAATTTTTATAAATAATAGTATGACCCTATGATGGAAGTCAATGCTATACAGTTATATGTATAACGATTTACTAATAATTATGATCTCTGTACAACATATCTCGACTCTTAAAAGAAAAGAAAAAATCAGAAAAAAATAAATATATAGAAATATCATAGAAATGTTATAAACTTATATTTGTAGTTAATTTCATACAAAATGAGAGCAAACTTTTATTTATCAACTTTAATAAGTTATACTTCCCATTCCTATCTACAATTATGAAATTGGTAAACCCTCGGTGGGTGAGTCCGCCTCGTATTTAACCATTTTTTTTTTTAAATGCGACTATCTCATGAAATGCTCCATGATGCCATGAAATTATTGACTTTACTAATTATCAGTAAGATACATATTGTATAATTATAATATTACTAAAGATTTGATTTTAATTGATTTAGGGACCATATGGCCTAGAAGGTGTAGTAGGTTTTGCTGGTTTAGATGGGTGTAGTGGTATCGATGGTGTTATGGGGCCTCCTGGGCTCCAAGGATATCCTGGCGATAGAGGAGTTCCTGGACCTTTCGGAGAGAAAGGATTACAAGGTTTAGCTGGTGAAGGTGGTGTAAACTCCAGAGGGGCCAAAGGAGAGCAAGGAGACTATGGACGTCATGGATCCGCTGGACCAGCTGGACCAATAGGCTGGAGAGGAGACAGTGGGCTTCCAGGATTAGACGGTGATCAGGTAGGAAAAGCTAATCTTTGAAACTAAACATTTTGATTATATATATATCATTAAAATGTAAAAATAAAATAATACACATATTGATGATCGTATTATAAAAATAGGGTCCATTTGGATATAAAGGAGAAATAGGCTACAGAGGAGAACCTGGCGATGATGTTGTTGGCTCACCTGGGGAAAAAGGAGACCAAGGAGAAATCGGAGAACCTGGAAGACCTGCTCAAGTGGTATTTGTAGATCAAGTTCAACAGAATGTTACTATTTTAGCAAAAGGAAATAGAGGTGAAAAAGGATTACGGGGATCACAAGGAGTCAAAGGAATTAAGGGAGAACTTGGTTCAACGGGACATCCGGTAAATATATAATTTATTTGTTTTTTTTTTTTTTGATTTGATAAAAATGTTCTAATAATTTGTATGTATTATTAGTAGATACTTGATTTTGTATGGATTTTTTATTACGATTTACTTTAGTACTATGTTTATTTTTTTATAAATTAAAAATATTTTTTCTTACTAATAAAGGGTCCAAACGGTCTTAATGGCGCTCAAGGGTTTAAAGGTGATCAAGGCGAAGAAGGGCCGAGAGGTAAACCTGGTCATCGTGGTCCCGAAGGACCACCTGGTAGCAAAGGAGATAAAGGATGGCCAGGATATGCTGGTCCAGATGGCGAGGATGGTCTACTAGGACCTCGAGGAGAAGATGGAAGACCTGGAATGCCTGGTGAACAAGGATATATGGGGGAACCTGGAATATATGATGAAAGCTTAAGTGAACCACTTCTTCCAGGTTCCATGGGTCCTCAAGGGCCCGTTGGCATACAGGGCCCAATGGGACCAAGAGGTGCAGATGGTTCAATTGGCACTCCCGGTATAATGGGTCCCCTGGGTCTGCCAGGAGTGAAAGGTATTCCCGGAAGACCTGGGCCGCCAGGAATATCACCCAAAGGTGAACCAGGAGGTGAAGGATTTAAAGGCTTACCTGGGCTTCGTGGATTGACGGGAAATCCAGGTCGGCTTGGAATAATAGGACCAAAAGGCTTTAAAGGAGCAACTGTAATAGGTCCCGATGGTGAAGAAGGCATGCCTGGTTCAGATGGCATACCTGGCTTAAGAGGTGACAGAGGAGACTTCGGATTTATGGGGCCGCCTGGGTTTCCCGGACGTGGTGTAACTGGTGCTGGTCCGCCAGGTGAAGATGGTCCTCCTGGGCGCCCTGGAGTAACAGGTGATGTAGGAGTATCAGGTCGTCCAGGTTTACCAGGCTATAAAGGAGAACGAGGCGACAACTGTCCGTTTTGTCCTTCAGGTAATTGTTTTAATTAAAAAAGAAATAAGATATTTCTATATTTAAAAGTAATTACTATAACTGCCTTATATTACATTTAGTTAAATATATTATAATTAATATGAAATTAATTACAAATAATTTTATTCTGTTCTATTTTTATTTACAGGTTTGCCTGGAGCAAAAGGGCAACGAGGAGATGATGGGTATCCCGGTATAAAAGGTTACCCGGGATATGAAGGAGAGCCTGGACAACGAGGTCGCAAAGGACAAGCTGGCTCCCCAGGTTTTAATGGACCACCTGGTCCAAAAGGAAATAAGGGTCAAGCAGGAATGGCAGGTCCTCAAGGCCCAAAAGGGCACAAGGGTCGGCTCAAACAACCACCGATGGCATTGATAATAGCGGATCCTGGGCCACGTGGTGAGCCCGGTAAGCACAAATATCAATTAAAAGTAATGTATAAATTTTAATATAAAAAAAATAAAATAAATGTTTTTATCATAATATTCTTAGGTTTTATGGGTAGTCCTGGCTTGCGCGGTGATCCTGGTTGGCCTGGACGTCCTGGAATTTATGGGTTGAAAGGTTTGAAAGGGTTAATGGGTGATGAAGGATATCCCGGTAGGCCTGGCCTTAACGGTACCCGAGGTAGGGACGGAGTGCCTGGCTGGCCGGGTGCCAATGCTGACATACCAATATCATTTCTCTTCGGTCAAAAAGGTGAAAAAGGAATAAAGTAAGTATTAATCTATATGAAACTATCTATATTGTTAAATTCTAATTAAATCAGCTTCACGTTTTATGGTGACAACACTAGGTTCCCTTGGCCCTTACTAAAAAAGTAAAAAATAAATATCATGTTTTAACACAGTGTACAATTACTATTAAAATTAAATTACTTTCACCAAAAATATTACTCTTTACTAATTAGAACACTTCTCGTTAGTATTAAATATAATTGAAATTATCCATTATGAAAAGTCACAAAATCAGGGTTGGCGCCTTTTTATTTTTGTTACTATCACTTCGTTCGATTAATCACTTTATTCATCATTGATTGACTGGAACTTCAGCTCGTGATAAAAATGTCATCAATAGAATTTAAAATTTTTATGTTTTCAAAAAAGTTAAATTAGACTATCGTTTACATGTTGTTTTTTTTAGAGGAGAACGTGGTGAACCTGGAAATGATGGATTAAAAGGTGATGCTGGAGATTCACTAGATTTCGATATTAACGCGACGGGTGATAAAGGTGAAATGGGACCACTTGGAAGTCGAGGTACATTATAAAAATCTTTTTATGATTGCATCCTCTTAAATATCCTTTTATTACAAAAGCTCCGATCCGACCATGCAAATTTATTTAATTATCTAATTATTTAAAAAATGAATATATGCGAGATAACATGAACATACGTACCTAAGTATATATGTAAAAAACCTATATAACTTTTTAAAATATATTATTAAGTATAGAACTTAAAAAAATACTCAGAGCACAACAGGCACTATATTACACTACATTCTATATGTATATTTTTTTCCGATAATCGTTTTCATATATTCTTCTTTTCTTATACTTATTTAGAAAAGGTATAAAAATTTGAACGTAGCGGGACTCGAACTCGCACCTTCTGGAAACTGACCAGGACCTGACTCTGACCACAGCCAGCCATTCGTTCTCATCAAGCTACGTCGAAATTATTATACGCTTGTTACAACTTATTTATATTATTACGTGTTACCATCGCTGTAGGGAGATCTTTACAAATTTTCGCTACACAAAGAAAATAGTAAGATTTATCGTCTGGCAAGAGTGCTACTTATTAAATACTTTTAACATTTTTAAAGTGTTATTCCACATTTAGGAAACAAAAATACTTATTTAGAAAACGTTTAAAAATTTGAACGTAGCGGAACCCGCAACCGCGCCACCTAGAAACCGACCAGGAACTCTTGCACTCTTGCACGGCACGTTGGGAAACACTGATCTACCAGGAATATGGTGGAGACCGTTTCGTGTTTCACACGAGGAAAGAGAATGGCGTTGCTCTTCTCAGAATTCATCTCGATCCTCCATAGGGGGCACCACTTACCGAGTGCGTGGGCTGCCTTCTGAGGTCATTTGGGAGAAGTAGATATATATATATGGTGATGTCGTCGGCATACATAGCCAAGTGGACATCGTTGATACGATGTATGTCACTGATTTACAACGTGTATAAAATAGGAATAAGTCTACGTAGAGCAGGTAAGGAGAGGAGAGAGTGCCTCCGACTTTGAAGTGGAAATAGCCACTCGACAGAAAGTCGTGCAGAATGTGTACAAGACAGTCTATCAAGCCAGTACGGAGCAGTTTGAAAATCAAGACGTTATGCTAGACCTTGTCAAAGTCTTTCACTATGTCGATAAAAATGGCAGTAGTTCTATGATAGCCAGACCTGATCTGATAGAAGCTATATGCTTGACAGGACTGTGGACTTAATGGACGGTGGAATGTTTGTTACTGAAAACAAATTAGTCATTGATGAGCAGAGACTTGGGCTCTACCACCTCGGAGAGTCTAACTAGTATAATTCTATAATAGATTTTACCTAAACAGCTGACAAGCTGAAAGCTGAACGCTGACAGCTTCATATATAATCTTGCCACTCGCGAGAAGGGTTAGGAAAAGAGCATAATCGAAGAAGAGAATTGTATACAATGACCAATAGAGACAAGAACTGAGCCAGTAGGAATTTCAGTGTTCTATTAGATAATCTCTCTGTCTCCGGGGCCTTTCTATCTATAAGATTTAGTCTGCCTCTAAAGTATCAGCCAGAAATTCCGCTTTCTCAGTGTCATCAGTGGCAATGAACTTGTCGGGCCTGGCATGGGATGTGGCATAATCGGCCTATAACGCAAGTATTATGTTTACTAGTGTTTACTTTACTAGTGAGTTTCTTAACCCTCCTACTCTCGGATCGATAAGTCCCCCGTGATTAGCGTATGCAGGGCATTCATTACCCTGCGATCACCAACTCTTCACTAGCGTCCGTCAAAGTACGTACTTTTTTTACAGGGGCGAGCTACTCTCACCCCTCTCTACCCGGTGACGCTGTCAAGGCCAGTCCAGGTCAACAGCAATTCCATTCGAGAAAAAAAAATAAAACCATGTGGCTAAAAAAATATATACTTACATGCAAACAGTCGAATAAATATTTTTGACATGTGTGATCGTGGGGAACGGTTATTCCGAATTTTACTTCGTCTGAAAATTTAGATTTGTGTAAACTATAGTAAACATATACATTTTAATCTGTGAAATCAATACACACCATAAAATAATTAGTTACTCCATGTACTGAGGCCAGTTGTAGCTCAGGTGCAGAAAGTGTGACTGTAAAACCGACTGGTTGTGGATTCGATCCCCACTCGAGGAGAACATTTACTTAAAAATCATATTTTCATTCCTTCGCACTGGTGTGGAGAAAAATAGTGCCGTTGAGTTCTACTACTCAACACGCAATGCCTCCAGAATTTGGTAGACAGTGAGGAACGGAGTGTCTTAACATTAGGTTCCCTCTAGTAGAGGGAATCTAGTATTAAGACACTCCGTAGTATTTTATCAGCTTCACGCTGTATCACGCTGATAAAATACTTCATGTAACTATTTATCGGTTGGTACATAAAATTTTAGACTGAAAATATTAATAATTTACTTAACAATGTAATAATACTTACATACTATTATAACGCACAAAAGAGATTTTTAATAAATTGTTGACTGATACATAACATTTATATTATATAAAAAGAATTAAAATCAAATCAAATCAGCTTCACGCTGTATCCCGCACACAGCAGGGTAGGCAGAGGGGAGGATTTATATTATATAACTTTCTCAATTATTCAGTACAGTTACAGTACAGGTCTTGTACACTTCCTTTATTCTTAAATAATTACTCTAGAATGCGCGACCGTGACAAGTTGGTGATATCCAAAAACGACGTAGATTTTGTAGTACAAAAATCATCATAATGTATATTTTGAGCTAACGTATTATATACGGTTATAATAACTATGCAATGATTATTCATTAGGTTTGCCCGGAAAGAAAGGAGTCGCCGGTGAAATGGGTTACGATGGATTCCAAGGGATGCGAGGGGATATTGGTGACGTGGGCTTGTCGACGGCTGGGCCTATAGGAGCGCGAGGATTTCCCGGCGATAAGGGAGAAACTGGCCCTTATGGAGAACCAGGAAGTAAAGGACTTCGAGGACTTCCAGGAATTTCTGCTGGAAAAGGAGTTAAAGGGTCGCGAGGAGATGTTGGCTTATCGATAGTAGAAGGCGAAAGAGGAATTGATGGAATAAAAGGAGAAATTGGAGATGACGGTGAGCCGGGATATCCTGGATCACCAGGTCGTTTCGGTATAATGGGTCCTAAAGGGGAAGCTGGTAATCCTGGAGATATTGGCCCGGTGGGACCAACTGGTCCACAAGTAAGTTTATATTCAATTTGATGTTTACCATCTTCAAGAATCAATCATATTCGAGAATTTTGAAATTAATTTTTTATTATCTACTCGTAAAGGTCGGCACTAAATTGAGTTTTTAAAATAGTTCTTCTCTCTTTAGAGATAGAATGTTGGTTGGCATAACCATACTAGTAGCTTTATATATCTATAAATACTACAATACAAAAATTATTGTTAATATAAAAATTAATATCGATGTTCAATATATATGTGTATATATATATCTTGTCCTTTTAAGGGAAGAAAAGGATTATCAGGAATCCCTATACAAGGGGCTCGTGGAGTTCCTGGACAGCCTGGAAGACCAGGTTTTCCCGGACCCATAGGTGAACCAGGTTTGCAAGGATATAACGGCTTCCAAGGTGATGTAGGACAAAAAGGAATGAAAGGAGAAGCAGGATTGCCAGGAAAAAGAGGTTACATCGGAGATAAAGGTTATACCGGCGTAACAGGTTTTCCGGGCTTGATGGGAAGACCTGGTAAAGTTGGGGAAGTAGGTGATCAAGGAGAAGTAGGAAGTCCTGGATTTAGAGGTATACCTGGAAAGGTGGGAGCTGCAGGAATTATAGGCCAAAAAGGGATACGTGGTGATATTGGTATACCAGGGGAAAGCGGTTTGGACGGTTCGCCTGGATTGAAAGGCGAAATGGGAGATTCTGGCCCCATGGGAGTTCAGGGATTACCGGGAGATAATGCAATTAAAGGTATAAGGGGTGACGAGGGAGATCGTGGTTTTGATGGAAGAGATGGAAGACCTGGATTAATCGGAATCAAAGGTCTAAAAGGAGATGAAGGAGATCGTGGTATAGACATAAGTGGCACAGACGGTCTTAAAGGTGAACTAGGAGATCAAGGAATCATTGGGTTTTCTGGAATTAAAGGAGCTAAAGGCCAAAGTGGTGACTACGGTCACCAAGGATTTGTTGGGCAAATTGGAGACAAGGGGGTCCCTGGTCAACCTGGACGCCGTGGCATTCCTGGGCGCTATGGGATTAAAGGTATTTTAGGACCAATTGGAATTCCTGGAAAACCTGGACTTGTTGGTGACGTTGGCGATTACGGTGAATCTGGTAAAATGGGTGCGCCAGGTTTGTCTGGTGATTCTGGAATACCTGGTTTACAAGGCATTAGAGGTGATAAAGGTTCCAAGGGAAAACAAGGTGATATTGGCCCTAGTTCTTATTTACCTGCAACTAAAGGTGACAGTGGTGATATAGGTATGGAGGGCTTACCCGGCCTACCAGGTGACTACGGTGATATTGGAATTAATGGATTGAAAGGTGCCAAAGGAGAATTGGGTGATATTGGTTTCCAAGGAGAATATGGAGACGATGGGCTTGAAGGACTAAAAGGTACGCGTGGGAACGTAGGTCCTCCTGGTCCACCAGGTCTTGATGGAATGTTTGCAAAACAAGGTGAACCGGGAAATCCTGGCATTGACGGTCTCTCAGGTTGGCCGGGGCCCATGGGTCAAAAAGGTGCACCTGGTCATTATGGAAACGATGGTCCTGAAGGAGCTCCAGGACAACCAGGTCTAACATTCCAAGGTGCAAAAGGTTTTAAAGGAGACGTTGGCTACCCGGGTCGGCGCGGTAATATGGGAATTCCAGGTGCTCGTGGAATGGAAGGTGCTCCTGGTTTTCCGGGACCTAGAGGTGAAACTGGTGAACCTGGTATGGCGATAAGCCCCCCTGGGCAACCTGGAGACCAAGGTTTGCCAGGATTTTATGGCTTAAAAGGTCTTAAAGGAGATATTGGTGAACCTGGCTTAGATGGCTATACAGGTAATTTAGGAGAAAAAGGTATGAAAGGAATAAGAGGTGACGATGGTGAAGAAGGTTTGATAGGATACCCAGGGTTAAAAGGAGTAAAAGGAGATATTGGTGACAGCATTTCATTTGCTGATGTTCCTATTGGAGAACGAGGAGATATTGGCCCGGTTGGATTTAGTGGCCAAGATGGTCGTCCTGGCGAACCTGGTGATTTTGGACAGAATGGAATACCTGGATTCAAAGGTGCCATTGGTGATACAGGTGATATAGGATTGGCTGGCTTTCAAGGACCACGTGGGGAAATTGGCTTTCCAGGTGTAAAAGGCGTAATTGGTTTGGATGGTGCACGGGGTGGACCAGGACTTCCTGGATTACCTGCGCCACCGCCTCCAATCCCAAAATCAAGGGGCTTTTATTTCACCGTACATTCACAAACGAGGATGGTTCCTCAATGTCCATCAGGAACAACACCACTATGGGATGGATTTTCACTAATTCATATAGTTGCAAATGCAAAAGCACATGGTCAAGACTTAGGTAAGCATTATAATAATAAGCCTATATAAACTCTCTTCTACATATTTAAAATAGTTAAAATAAAATTTAAACTTAAAATAACATTTTAACATTTTTCAATGCATACAGGTATTGCAATGTATTTTGAAAGTGATACTTTAAGTATCCAGCATATAACAGGGTACGCATAGGGTACGCAGTTTTAAGACACCGCGTGCCCCATTTTTAATTTCTCAAGTGGGACTCCCACCGACAACCATTGCGCTTACAGACAGACGCTGCGTAGTTGTGCAACAACAGTCTATAAAACACTTCGATCAACTATACTCCAGATTAAGTAAGGATTACAGTCAAAAAAACAGCCCGTGAAAGAAAAGACAAAAAGACTTAAATGATTTTACTATAGTCCAATTTTAGGTAAAGTGCGGGCGTATTAAAATGCCTTAGTGTGCCTTATAAAATCAGTATTAAACAATTAAATACAAAAATATCATCGCTTGGTCAATATTCACGACTTGGAATATTGGTTGGTTTTGACTAAAACGACTGACGTGGCTTAATTTTTACAATTATAATAACGTAGTAGTATCATTTTCTATTTTTCGTTTATGATGAGAAGAAAAAGTCTTTGTTAGTTTTTGACTATTTTATTTTTAATTTTGATATAAATATATGTAATTTAAATAAATAAAGTTGTATTGTAAAATAACGCGTAATAAAACAAAAACACACATAATCTAAAATAGAGACAGTATGATAATGTAACCATTTTACTGAGATGGTAGTAGTTAACTTATTTTAATTATTTTAAAAATATATTTTTGTTAAACAAAGAGGTTGATTTACATTTTTTATAATAAATTATTGCAAATATTAAAACTTATAAATATAAAATCAATTACATTATCCAAAGTATAATTTGAAAATCAGTGGGAATAAATCGAATTTTATACTTCACGGTATCAATGGCAAATCCACGACTGTCGCAGAGGGTTAAAAACCGTTGACAGAAAATTTAAATTTTTATAAATGTCGTTAATATTGCAGAGTAAAATGTTTCATATCCATTAAGCGCTATACAAAACTAAGTCGTAATGCACTGTTATAAGGTTGGACTTTATTGAAATGATCTTATGTCATAAGTCTATGTGTAATAATATTGTGAATTTCTCTATATATATCGACTGTTGCCATGTTTTTGAGCCCTATTTGTATGCAATCTATTATCTAGTATATAGTTGATCGAAGATAAAACATTATTATATTTTGTTTTTATATTCATTTGTTCCATTTAATTTTATCTTCGTATAATCAAATGGAATGGAATCATCTTGCTAGGGATTTATATATTTATTTTAAATCGTTCATATGGAAACAAATATAAAGCCCTATCCCACAACTAAAAAATTTACAAATTCTACACCAACTAGCCGGCTTATAATTAATCCGACTTATACATTTTTATAGGAGCGCCTGGAAGTTGCCTTCGAAGATTTTCAACAATGCCATTTATGTTCTGTAGCATTAACAATGTGTGTGATTTTGCACAGCGAGAGGATTATAGCTTTTGGCTTTCTACACCAGAACCCATGCCAATGGCAATGACACCAATACAAGCTCGTGATGTAGGCTCATATATTTCAAGGTATAGAAACAAACATATACAGAATATATTTCTAAAGTGTTTATCAGATTATAGGTATTATACAGGGTGGAAGCGTCAGCGCTCCTTTTAAGGGAACACCATATAGGGTAAAATATTTTATACCCATACCTAAAAAAATTAATCAAGATACCTCAACAGTTTAGACGTAGGATTTTTTTCCATTTCACGATGTTTATCCATACCTATATAACGCAGACGCAGTTACGCATAGATACCAATAACATAAACACATATTACTACAAAAATACTACTAAAAGTTAAGCAACTTTGAACTTTGCCGCCAATACCTACGACTCGATTTTGGAAAGAGGCGTGTGCGGCGGTTTCCCTTTGATAGGTTTATGGCTGACGTGCGTCGTTCTTGACTAATGGTGTTTTATTTTACAATAAATTTATTTTTTATTTTGTTTTAATAGGTGTTTACGTTATTGATATCTATTAGTAACTGTGTCACACGTAGTACAGTACGAATAAAAATCGTTAATAAAAAATCCTGTATCTAAACTGTTGTCGAATCTTAATGATTTTTTTTAAATATAATTCGAATTCTTCAAATGCAGCTGCCTTTAAATATGTATTAGGGATTTTAAAAAACGCCTAAAATGTAATATAGAAAAACACTTCTGAAGTTATACTTATTTTTTGTTTCTCATTCTTTTAAAGATGTCAAGTATGCGAAACATCGACGAGAACAATAGCAATTCATAGTCAAAGCAATAGTGTGCCTAGTTGTCCAAATGGCTGGGACGAGCTGTGGATAGGCTACAGCTTCCTAATGGTAAGAAAACATTTGTTACGTAACATTCTGAGTTGTTTACCCAATTTATTCTATCACTATTAATAAATAAGTTTGAATGATTAAAAATACAATTTTTGAGTTTTATAAAAACCATAAAGGAATAAAGGATCGGTTTTAGTTCAATTAGGTTTGATCGTCACTGTATATTATGTCCTAAAATGTGTATAATGAGATATAAATGTTTTTATAGCATACAGCTGGTGCAGACGCAGCAGGTCAAAGTTTAATATCACCTGGATCTTGTCTACGCGAATTTAGAACACGTCCGTTTATTGAATGTAATGGTCTCGGCCGGTGTAATTTCTTCGCTACAGCAGTATCGTATTGGTTATCAACTATTGATGACAATAGAATGTTCCAAAAACCTGTTCAACAAACTCTAAAGTTCGATCAAGTATCTAAAGTCAGCAGGTAAGAACTTTTTACATTAAAAATAATAACTATGTATACAGATGAACTATCTTCTTACTGTCATTGGCAGAAATAAAATAATATTATAAATGTGTAGCGTAACCGTCTAATATTTTATTCGAAAATTTATTGATTTTAAAAAATTATAATTTAAAGTATTTTTTAAAAGCCTCATTAGAGACTCAGTGAATCGACTCTGTAAGTAAATTAGGCAATAAAATTATTTCTTTATCATAACTTCGCTTTGTATATAAATGATAATGTTTTTTTTATTAAGTATAAGTTTTATTAAGTTTGTGTACTCTCCACAGAAACTCATAAGCTACTGTGCCTTTAAATTTTTTTCGTACTCATACTTACTAAAAAGTGAAAAAAAATCTTGTCACATGAAAGAATGTTGTCATATCCTTTTTCTAATTCGAGATGTTCTGTTAATGAGTGTTAGAAACAATTTTTAATAATGAATACATCCCTAAGAATGATGATATTTCACGTAATATTCCTTGTAATTTATCAATTATCTTTTTGAAATGTATTGCAATTTAACATTTTAGATGCGCTGTATGTATGAGACGACAGCCAGGTGCCCGTGGATTTGTGTCCCAAGGTGGCATAGGCAGTGTAGAGGCGGTACCTAATGAAGCACGACGCAGACCTCCTTTCAACAGACCAAGATATCGCCCAGGTTCCTCGCGCAATCGTGGAAGGCGTCGCTTTACAAATAACATATAGATTTAACTTTCAGTATCTAGCAAGCTAACATGCCATAAATTAATGTAATTCTGAATATTAGGTAAACGTGTACTTAGTCAATAAACAAACTTATATATAGAGATATTTATACAGTAGGTACATTACGTACCATTAAATAGATAATTGATATAAATAGTATCGAATGCCTTATTTCATATCAGTGCCTACTTATCAATAAAATATTGATTAAAGAATAAGTTATACCTGCCAAATATATTTTAAGTACCGACAATAAAGTTAATGTTACGAAACTATGATTTTTTAAAGAAAATGAAGATAATAAATAAAATATCTACCAATTGTTAAGTTTAATAATTATAATTTTTATATATAATGTAAAAATCTTTATTATAAATATATAAATATATTTATAATTATTTTCTTAAGCCATTTGGTAAAGCTGTATTGCAAACTGCTATATAATTATACATACGTAGATTTAATATTTCTTGACATGTTTGTAAATAATTTACACATATGTAGAAAACTTATTTTGTATTTTATAGATAAAAATTAAATTAATAACTAAAACATTGTATTAATTACTTCCCTAATCAACTATTTTTTTTTACTTCGTAGTGTATTTTTCGGTTAATTATTTTAGATGATAAAAGATTTCAAGTAACATTCGTAAAAAAAAAAACACTTGTGAGGGTCTCATCATACGTTTTTCAAAAACTTATAATAAAAACCGGTAAAGTGCGATTCAGACTTACTGGAGGGTGCAAATGTTCTTAAGAAAAAGCTGTTCTTGAGATGTAAAATATTAAAAGGAAGTTTTGCAAACTGATATACAGTAACTTTTTTTAGCTTCGCATTGTATCCCGCTCACAGCAGGTTAAGCAGAGGGAACCTAGTGTTAAGACACTATTACCTACAATCCACCGAATACTGGAAACATTCCGTATTGAGTGGGGGAACTCAACGCCGCACTTCGCCTCGACACCATAGCGAAGAAATGAAAATATTAAATATTTCAGTTCCTAGTGGGAATCGAACCCACAAACTGTCGCGTTTACAATCACAATTGTCGCGTTCATAATTCCTGCAGCTGCAGCAGGATTAACAGTCGGGACCTCTTTAAATTATGCGGGGATCCTGATAAAGATTTTATTGATTGAAGAATTACTTATAGGTCCCGACTGTTAATCCTAATAAACTATTGGGCTTGTTTATTTTCTTTTTAGTTTTATGCAGTCGGGATTTTTGTTTTTACAAATATTTTTTTATTTTTCACTTTTTTGTTAGAATTCATTATAGTAATCATAATCATGATATACCTTTTTGAAATCCTCGTAGTGTGCTCTTGAATTTGATATTCATATTGTGGTATTCGAAATGAAAAATTTATTTCACTAAGTCCAATGGCGTCCCACAACCGCCATGATTGTTTTTATTTAACGTCACCTTTAAGAACACTTGGGCTGCTAATACAAATCTAACGATCCCTCAATTATGTAAATTTGTTCAGCGGTTCTGGAGATATGAGGTAATAAAGAATAATACATACATACAAGATACGCGCGAAAAACATAACCCTTCCTTAGCAGTCGGGAAAAAGGACAAAAGGGACGACAATCTACTAAAAGGATCGTTGGTTGATGGTTAACTTGGAACAGAGAACAGTGGAAGATGATGGGGAGGAGGCCTATGTCGAGGGGCAACCTAAAGAAAAAAACTGGCAGCTAAAATTTATTGTTTGCTTTTAAATATCTTTAATTTTATCTTATTATTATATTTTTTTTTTATCTTTTAATTTTTTTATGTATACTTACTTTTTACTTTATCTTATTTAAAAAAAAAGATTGTAATTTAAAACAATAATTTTGAAATGGTTAGCGAATAAAGGCTTTATTAATTTATTTAGTCTGTTGTTTATAATCCCTAAAAAAAACCTAAGCAAATGGCACAAATAACAGAATATTTACCCGAAATATTCTGTTATTTGTGCCATTTGCTTAGGTTTTTTTTTTTCTTTCGTTTGTTTAAAATAAACAAAATATAATATATAATTAAACAAAATAAAATAAGTTATCGAGTTATAAAGGCCAGTCGTGGCTCAGTGGCACGAGGTGCGACTGTAAAACTGACTGGTTGTGGGTTTGATCCCCACTCCAGGAGATAAAATATTTACTTAAATTTATATTTCCATTTCATCGCTCTAGTGTAGAGGTTAAGCGTGGCATTGAGTTCTGCCACTCAACATGCAATGCCTCCAGAACTCAGCAGAAAGTGGGGAACGGAATGTCTTAACACTAGGTTCCCTCTGCCTACCCTGCTGTGTGCGGGATACAGCGTGAAGCTGATTTATTTTTTATTTTTAAAATAAGTTATCTTACAAAATTACAAATGTTATATATTCTCAAAATAATAAACAGTTTTGTCACAAAAAATTGAATTGATGTCATTCAATTGTAGTTGTAATTGTAGCTATGAATGTTGACATAACAAAAAATTATTCTATGGTTTTACTAACAGAATCTAAATTATTTAATTTGTGATCTTCAAGCATAGGTCTAGATTCATATGTACAAATTGTAACTCCATGTTTATGACCAGGTGACCATTCACCTTTTAGGCCTATATAATATATTTTCGTATTTTCAGCACCAAAATTAGCAGGAAAATGCATAGTTAAATGTGATACACTCGAAAATGTCACAATCCTAAAACAAGAACAAATTACTTGAAGACATCATTTAAATACAACATAATACCTATTTATTATTTGTTAAGCATTACTTTGGATTATATTCAATAAGTCCTTCACAGTCCTTTTGAAGATCAAATGTCTGGTCTGGTTCCATACAAATATCATCAAATGTCATATTAGGTTTATTTTTAAATCTGAAAACATATTAAACTATATAACATGATAATAATTTAGCCTTTAAGCATTTGTTAGGAAAAACATTAAATGTACAAAGCAAACACACACAAAGACAGCAAAGAACTAATATATTTTTTTATTGTGGGGGCCGTTCAAGTATTACGTAAGCAGTTCTTTTGCAATTATTGACCCCCTCCTCCCCTATGTCATCAAAAATAAGCAATCCTCTTACAAATATTTCATTGAAAACATCAAAAATAAGCAAACCTAAGACCCCCCCGCCCCCCTACAGTGCTTACGTAATACTTGAACGGCCCCATGATTGTATAATTGATCAGGTCAGTCATGGTGCAGTGGCACAAAGTGTGACTGTAAAACTGACTGGTTGTGGGTTCGATCCCCGCTCGAAGATATGAAATATTTACTTAAATTAATATTTCCATTTCTTCACTCTAGTGTCACTCAATACACAATGCCTCCAGAATTCGGCAGAAAGTGGGGTCAAGTCGGGGAAGAAAGTGGGAGAAAGTCTTATGACACTAGGTTCCCTCTGCCTACCCTGCTGTATACAGTTGTGAAGCTGTATTTGATTTGATTTTATAAAATTGTCGCTCAAGATCTATTATAATAGATCTTGAGCGACAATTGATTTACTATAACCAATAATGGTACAAACATATATTCCGAAAGCTATGCAGTCACTTTTTTAACAAAACAACTTACAGTCTTAATTTTGCTGGATGACATTCAGTGTCCTCAGATATTATTCTTATGCCTTTAAGTTTAACATTGCCTGTGAATGGTATATTAAAAAGTAATTCCTCATCTGCATCACTTTCTACATACTAAAATAGAAAACATATTATAAAATCGTTATGGATTTTAAAATATTAGTATTCTTAACATATTTATAATTTGACCTGTGTCCTATCAAGTCTTCTATCCCAAGCCTTAAAAACAGTTTTTCCAGAACCATCTATACTTTCATTTAAACATTGTAAATTTTCAATATCAATTTTTTGAAATAAATTATATTGAACACCTATTTCATCGTCACTTGCATGATCATGATCATGATGTCCATCACAGTGGCTGTGTGACATTTTTACATATTATGTCTAAAATTAAATTATATAAATTAAAAACAACTTTAAATTATAGTAATAAGTTCGTCGTAGGCACGAACTCAAATCTTAATAGCTGAAATAATAATATTGATTAATCATTTAATCAACACAAGTTGACAACGAAGCTAAGTTGTCAAGCAAGATGTACAACCACAGATTACCAATAAAAATAAACTATAAGCCAAAAGCATAGCAATAATACAATATGGCAGTTCTCCTAAAATTGTTATATATGTCTGTTTTAAAACCAGTAAACCGTGTAAAGCTGAAATTTTGCAGTAAGATATAAGCTTGAATATTATAATACACGTCATAGACGTCACTTCAATGAGTGGCATCTATTAACTACCCTATTTGTATAAAAAAATGTAAGTCGCTAAAAATGTATTGATATGGACAATGACGATTATTGTAGAATAATGATAAGCGTCTGAAGAAAAATTATGCTGTGCTACCATCAATGATATAGTATATATGTAAAGAATTGGAATTAAATACTTACACGTACATAGCTCGACACTGTACTAGTGGGGAAGTCAGAGACAAGGGAGTGCCAAACGCTACGATTTCTACAAATCTCCGGGGCGTCCTCACTCCTCATGCTTTTTATGTGACCTTCCTCCAGTACTTTTGATGCTGTGTTTTCGAAGGTCCCCCTATCTTTCTTACCACTCACTTTTTTATCATAACTCTTTTCTGCTATGCTTCCTAACTTGAAGTCAAATTATCGCATAAAAAGCTGGAAGTTTTAAGAGCCATCAATCTCAAAGGAATAAATAATTCCCAAAAATCAGAGAGGAATGAGTGCTTCCTGTGGATTAGAAAATGGAAAAGTTGAAGTATGTCTGATGCACTGTTGAAAATAAAGCTCTGCATGCTAACATTATTATAACCCAAAATAAACAGTACGTTAGATAATGTCTTTTCGTGGCAATATTTAAAACAAAAGCTCGAGCGATCAATGACCTTATTTCTATAAACTTTTTTCCAATCGATGTTTGTGTAGCTACACCTAAATTATAAGCACGTTTTATTTAAAAAAAAACTTTAAGTATATAGTTACTACATTGAAAGTAGCAAAAAAATTAATATAGTTAAATTATGAATATTTTCAAAAGAAATTACCTAAGAATACACCAAATCTGCACGTAAAATATTAATTTTTTTGAACGCTTTTTCTTAAAATATATTTTTATACACATTTAATCATTAAACTTGTCTAGACTACTTGTTTATTATTTAGTTAAGTATTTAATATGATATTCATCTTCTTAAAATGATTTACTATTAATAAGTAAACATAAGGATATTGAAATGTATGCGTTTCTTTTTCGTGTACGTTCATTTTTGCTTTTTAACTGTAGTAAAAAACAATAAAATTATACAATTCTTATTTTTTGTCTATGGTCATTACAAATAGACTTCTTACGATGTGATATCTACAAATGTGAATAAATTGACTTTGGCTTAATTTGTGAGTTGGGAACTTGTGACGATTTGAGGATTAAAAATTTAACACTACATAACGTTCATTTCCTCTACTCTGTTCTGTCATATGATTTCATGTCGATCACGATATAAAGTAGAAATAATTCTGTTACAATGTTATTTTTAAATAATATGAATTTAGCATTATTTGCTACCACCTTAACATTATGTATTGTATTATTTAGCAATAATTACGTTGTACTCGCTAAAGAAAATGAGGCAGAAAGTATATCAAAGATCGGACAAGGGGTTGGACATATCATGAATATTTATTATTGGTTTGTATTAAATTATAGTACAATAGCACTAATTAAAAAAATTAACCTTAATGTGATTATCATGACATTTTTTTATTAATTATGATGTTGTTGACATATCTTTTGTTTTAGTTATTCTTGTGGCTACAGAAAAGTTTTTGAAGATTATGCTGCAATAATTCAACAAAAATATCCAGAAATATCTGTTCTGGGTGCAAACTATGATCCACCAGGCCTTAATATGTATCTTTCTAGAATCATTGTAAGTATTTATTATTCATACATATTTTATGATTAAAAAACTGTAAGCTCTTTTTTATTTTTACAGTATTATCAAAAAAAAAAAAACTTGTCATTATAATAAAGTAATTACACAAGACTCAAACTTTTAACTGATTTCACAAGAATATTACAATGAATATACAAGTCATTGTATTCATGTTTTGAAATTGTCTTTATCACAATTAAACTATTGTATACATAACCGTAATATATAGTGAATATATTGTTATGAGAAACTAAAAGGCAAGAACCTTGCAGACTTCGTGTATACCAGGGTAGTCAGAGACAACCTAGTATCAAGACATTGTTTTTTACATGATTTTGAAACTATATGTTGATTGGTGCTCAACACAACAAACCTTTTTGATTTGCCAGAGCAAAGATATGAAAATATTTCACTTCCCCAAATGAGACTTATACTCACAACTCATATATTTACAATCAAACTCTGTCCCACTGTGAACAGTGGTTACTACCAGAAACTATTAATTTTGAATTTGTTTTAGGGGTTTGGGAAAATGATTTTAATAATGTGTGTGTTGAGCGGAGTAAATATATTTGCTTGGCTTAATAAGCCGCAACCTGCCTGGTGGAGTTGGTGCCTTGAAAATAAATTATATGCTTGTATGATGATGTTCTTTTTAGCTAACATGGTAGAAGGCCAGTTAGTTTCATCAGGTGCATTTGAAATATCTCTTGATAACATTCCACTTTGGTCCAAGTTAGAAACTGGGAGAATCCCACAACCACCGGAATTATTTCAAATTATAGAAAATACTTTACAATTTTCAAAAATGGAAATGTCTAATAACTTTGTACAGTGAATAATTAAAATAATTTAAATAAAATGTTAAGAGATCCTACATTACTACATTGTTTAAGAATTAGTTTGGTTTTAGAGCATATTTTATTAAAAACAATAAAAACAGTATATATCTCACCTATATTTATCTTCATATTTTCAACACTAAACAATATTTTAAGAACAAAGTTTTTGTAAACAATTTGTAAATACCTATGTCCATGCCTACAAAATATCTATTATATCATCAAAGATATTCATAATATTTTAATTTCAAAGAATTTTGATTGACTGCATGTTTTTGTTACATTGTTGCAACATATAAAAAATATTTTATATTGTGGTTTCCTGTCAAAAAATAATTATTGTGATAAATAACTTTTATGTAATGGTTTTCATTTTAAAAGAATGTTTTCATTTATGTATAGTATTTAAAAGAATAAAGTTCAAATTTATGTACATTTGTTTTCAAAATATCTTTATTCTATGTATGTTAAGGCCAGTCGTGGTACTGGGTAACAAGTGTGTAACTATAAGTGCGACAGATTGTGGGTTCGATTCCCACTCGAGAAAGTGAATATTTAATATTTACATTTCTTTGCTCTGGTGTCGAGACAAAGCGCGGCGTTGCGTTTTGACACTCAACACGCAATGCCTCCAGAATTAGGCGGAAAGCTGGGAGCGAAATGTTTTAACACTAGGCTCCCTCTGTCTACTCTGCTAAATACAGTGTGAAGCTGAAAAGAAATGTATAAAATATAGCTACCTTTAAGTTTTATAGATAATTAAAAGAAACTAGATTTTCACCTATTGGAGAATGTTGATATATTTGTTAGGCTATTCAGTATATTACTGATGGTTATCAGGTGTTATTATTTAAAATAAAATAAAAAAAAACTTATTAAAAATCAGAAAAACGCCAAAGGGAAACTGATGTAGAGAAGTATTAAATTTCACGCAAATGGTAGAAAACATTGAAATTGTAATATTTCGTTGATAAGTAAAAGTATAAATAAGTGACCATGTTAAATTAATAAAACATTTTGTCAGGTAATTTTTATTTCTACTAATACAAAAGTAATACTAAAACAAAAATGACATTATGATTTTATCATTTGGACGGATTAAATATTCCAGTGAACATTTATTTTATCACATTTCAAGTAAGATTATGATAGATATATAGGTGTATCTTAGCAACTGCTCCCATTTATAAAATACATAAGTGAATTATAAACAAAATAAAAATCTCGACTGCATAAACTAAATTAATGTATTGAGTAACATTTGCGCCATAAGGACAAATAGAATGTCGGTATCATTTATTAAAATCTGTTAACTTGTTTAACAGTAACAAGGGAACAAAGGAATATATACACATACACGCTAAAAAAACCTTCCTTTTCGCCGCAATCGGGTTCTAAGCTTTTATTGAAGCTTATAACCCGACCTTTGAGGAGTCTAGGGCCCTCACCTCTCTATTATTCGCTATTCTTAACCTTTTTTTTAAGTGTTATTCCACACTTAGGAAAGAAAAATATTTATTTATAAAACATATAAAAATTTGAGAAATCATTCTGAGAACGTATGGCTTACTGGCCAGAGCGCCACGTTCAAATTTTTATACGTTTTCTAAATAAGTATTTCGCTATTCTTATTCATTCTGACGAGGCCAGCCTTTGCAGGTTATATTTTACTTTTAAAAGGATAAATGTCCTGCCTAATATTAATATATAATTATGTAAGCTGTGTGTGACACAAGGGGCAAGAGTGTCGCAAAACTAGTTCGTGATGCTGCGTATGGGCATCACATTTGCTGCATGTCCATATTGTATGTGATGTTAAGAGAACGCGTCCGGATACCACACACCCCGGAAATTCCGTGGAACATCCAGGGCAAGTTGCAACCCTTTAAAGAAGAAATTATAAAAGTAAAATTCGCGAGGTTTGAGCTGTGGTTTTATTCGCGTGTACTTAAAAGTACAGTCACAAAGAAATATTTTAAATATAAAATATTAGAACAAATACTTATTATTAGAAATTAATAAAAAAAATCTAACATAAAAAACATTATATAACAGCTATTTTAAAATTTCCATGTTATAATAAAGCAACCAGTCAGTGGGCTTACCAGTCAGGTACAGAAGTTTGGCAGTGAGGACACTCTACTTTATTTCCTTTCACATCTTTAGGTTTATACTTTGTAAAGATTTCAATTGCTATTCTTTCAAACACTTCTGGCTGGAAAGTAAAAATATAAATATGTATATATATGATATATATAGGACTAGCGGCCCATTCGCGGCTTCGCCCGCATACCACTTATAATTATTTTATTATGCTGCATTTGCGTAAGATAACCAATATAAATTATATAATCAATTTAATTTATACATTCAATAATTTTGAGGAAGTCCAAGCACTACATGTCACTTGAAATCGGCGGCAATGGCGTCCCCCGCAGGACTCGTGCCTATACTTGCGGCCGTAAACGGAGCGTTGAATTATTTTAATTTTACATTTTCTCAAAAAAATTACGTCCAAATCACATAAACGCCAAAGATTATCTTTATAAAATTTCCTCGATGATGAAATAACTTTCGCTCGTAAGTTTCAATATCTTTATTAAATAAAAAACATTGAAATATCACCTTGCTATTTTCAATACTTTTTGTCACAAAATGCCTTATTGTGTACTTATTTATAATATATATTGCGGACTTTACTACTACTAACTAATAAAATGGAACAGTTCTTCCACACAATGTACTGACATATATTTTACTATTTTTGCAGCGCACGCGCTTAAAGCAGTTCGATGGCGTTCATTATTATTGTTATTTCATTATTTAAGACTAACTAAAACTTACACCATTATGTTATGTATAGCACTTCTGAAGATAGCCTATATCACTCCTGAAGAACGTAGCTTTCATACAAACTCAAAAAATTGTAAATCGGACCAGTATATTCAGACATCATAGCGTTTAAACAAACAAACAAACTCTTCCGCTTTATTATATTAGTATAGATGCAAGTATAATATTTAAAAAAAAACAAAAACAAGTTCTAATTTCCTCTTACATTTAAGGCTTCCAACTTAATCAACGCTTTTGAACAGAGATCATAGGCTCTAGCTTGGAGAGATATTGCTGCAACAATACACCACGCCTGTAAAATAATTGAAGTCTTAAATCACAAGATTTTTTTATTACTACTAAAACTAAAACACATTTTTTTTAGCTTTACACAGTACACAGAATTCTGTATATAGCAGTGTAGAGAGGAGGGAACCTAGTGTTGAGACACTCCGTTTGCAACTTTCTGCCGAATTTTTGACATTGCGGGTTGAGTGGCGGAACTAAACGCCGCATTTGTCATTGTAACCGGGAGAACCGGGGAACATATTAAGGTTCATATTATTTCTATTTTATTTTGTTAGCAAACTTGTGTAAAAGAGGGTAAATATAAGTGAAAAAGACTATAAAAGTAATGGAATTGTGTTAATCGAGGCAGTGCTTGTAGGCAACGGCCCTTTTTGTACATAGGAAACAAACACGAAATGGTGTTTTGTTCGTTAGTAATTAGTGTTGAAAAATACGGTTTTGTAATCAAGTGTCCATTGTTTAAAGTAGTTATCTCCCTGTCTATTAATAAAGTATTCTCCGAAGCATCACGCCGAATAGCGTACGCAGGGTATTCCACTGCGATGCCAACTCTTCACGAGCATCCATCAAAGCTTGTCCTTTTTCTTCGAGGGCGAGCTACTCACGCCCCTCCCCGCCCGGTCTGCTGTCAAGCTGTCAAGGTCAACAGAAATAAAGTCTATTCGAAAAAGGAAAAGAAAAAGAAGGAAAACCAGCACGTCTTGCCTGCAAGTGTTGCGCGGGGTGTAGTTGCGGCAGCACGCAGACGAGCCGCCCGCTGAAGCGCAGGGCGCTGTCCGAGCGCACCCCCGCTGCCCCCTCGCCCGCCGCCCGCGCCGCGCCCGCCGCCGCGCACAGCCAGTGCTGCGCGCGGGCCAGTCGCCAGCAACGACTTGAGTCACGATTACTAGCGACATCTATGATGGATGATGTGATTTTATTAAAAATGTCTCACTTTATCCTACGGTTACGGTTACGGTACGGCTTCGCGTGATTTTACACGGAACGCACACGCACGGAAATGCAAGTACTCATATTGCTCTCTTTTGACATTACTTGATTTAGTAAACAAATTAACTGATATTCGTAATAATAATACAGGTTACGTTAATCAGATAAAAATTGTTTACACCATGACGTGATATCATGGCGGCTACTCTTTCGCCTTTTTAAAATACCGATAAAAATTTAAAACTTGTTATGAATTTTAAAATTAATTTTCTTTTTGTCTGGCTTGTTTTGTCAGTTTTGTCTTCATCATTTTCGAACAAAATAAATAATAAAATTATCGTTGTAAAATAATATCCCTTTTTCGTTTGGGTATGTTTTTTGAGAATGAAAGTGGCATATCGGCAACGTTTAGTAGTATTTTTGTAGTAGTAGGTGTTGTAACTGCGTCATAAAAACGTGAAATGAAAAAAAAATCCTATGTCTAAACAGTGTTGATGAATCTTGATTAGTTTTTTTAGGTGTCGGTTTGAAATATTTCTTTATATTATTTAGCTCAGCAGCCTGTATATTTAAGCGTAAAATTTAATATCGAACGAAACTTAACTTTAAAGGATAATATGTATCTAATAATGACAACTTAAAATCATATCAACATCAATCAAATCGATCGTAAATTAGATTACATATTTAAAATAGAAAATCTAGAAATAAAGTGATACAAATATTACTATTACCACTAGAATGTTGACTATACAAGAGACCGGCGAGCACATAAAGCTTCTTTATACGCCATGGTGATGCTACTTTGGATGCTTCCATATTGGCCAACTGTAATGATATAAATATATAGTAATAAGTAAATATACAATAATAAAGTTACTAAATAAGTACTTGATTAATCAAAACAATATATTAAACGCGGGTTAATAGATATTATTAATGTTGTAAAAGGAATACTTTTTATTACATATAGTTTTGTTTGTAAAGCGAGGAAATGAGAATCATTTTTCGAGTGGAAATCGAACCCACAATTATCACCTTTACATTAGTTAGAAGCTGCACTTTCAATATATTTATTAATTAGGTAAGTTCATAAATCAGCTTCACGCTGTAAGTACATACCTGATATGCAGTAGCCGCAGCTTGTAAGCTGCGACCACTTTGTTTTAATTGTTTCACAACCTGTATGGAACATTCTTGGACGCTGTCGCTATTTTCTTCGGATATTTGCTTTAATAATGAATCCTTAAACAAAATAACCATATCAATCCATCTGTCAATCAATATTATCATATTGTATGTGTATTATAATGTTTTATTCATAAGTCCACAAGTCACGAACGTCAATTTGTATCTATATTAGAATTAAGGAAATACATAGAGTGACTACCTATTACACTCTTTTTTTTTAACGTGAGGTAATTTACGGATACCGGCCCGAGTGGGGACTCCAGCGGGTTCTGTGGGACTCGCGGACTGGCAGATGTAGGCCGTCCGAATACTCACTGAAACCTCACGGTGCTCCTCCTCGAGCGCTACAGGCGGGAGCCTGCTAGGCACGTCGCGGAGTCAAGGGCGTGTATACAAGGGATTAAGGTTTTCTCATAGTCCACAAACACAAATTATACTCTTCGGACTTCTTTTATTATTATATTCCATATCATCATATTGATGTGCCGCAGCTTGTGAATATAATATGGCCTTTTTGGAAACCAGATTGTTCGGGAAATTGCAAGTTTTGACGACTCGTCGGCGGGATATCGTGTCTATTAATAATATACTATTTATATATTGTAATTAAAGTTTTAAGACACTCCGTTACCCATTAAGAGTTTCCATTCCCCACTTTCCGCCAAATTCTTGAACTACTGCGTGTTGAGTGCCAAGGCAAATAGAGAAAAGCAATTACAACCGGAAATATTAATTTATAAAAATACCTTAAGCCTAGGCGATCCTGCAACAAGTTTTGCAAGAGATTCGTTATCTTCTAAAGCCATGTAACACTTCTTTAGTCCTTCACTGTTGTTCGACATATTGTAATACTCAAGAGCACCATTCCTGATAAAGATTTAAAATTAACACTCCATTCGCCACTCAACGTCGCGCTTCGTCTACAAGAGCGAGAAAATGAAATATTTCAAATATAATCATTTGTTCGGATCGAACCCACAAGCATCGCGTTTACGGTCAGACGCTGTCCCACTACGACCCAACGCCTTTTTCGCTTTTTAATCTATACATTTTATTTATCAGCTTCACGCTGTATCACGCACACAGCAGGGTAGGCATAGGGAACTTAATGCTAAGACACTTCGTTCCTCATTTTCCGCCGAATTCTGGAGACATTGCGTGTTGAGTGGGGATCGAATTCGTAACCAGCAACGTATAAATTTCATGATTAGTAAAAAATAAAAAACCTGTCAAGTTGGACGGCCGACAAGACGGACGATATACACGGCTGTATGTTTTAATTGCATTGGCCTAGACGTTGGATTCTTTCACAGCTTCAAGGGACAGTAGACCTGAGTATTTGATATAAATTTCAGCTTGATACCTTCACGCGTTCCTAAGAAAAAGTGATCCTATAAGGGTTCCATGTTTTCCTTTTGAGGTACGGAACCCTAAAAATATATATTTGGAAGCAAGAAAAATGTTTATTATTAAATATTACCAGTTCTGTCTATCAATATAATAGTCCCCTATGTTGCTGTAGGCTTGCTTGACTTGTGCGTCGGTAGTTGTCACTGACGTTTTCAACAATTCCACTACACGAAACCAGTGGCCCAATCGCTTGCGTAAAGCTATAGCGAGATCTCTGTAACAATTTTTTTAAATAGCTGTAATATTTTATTTAAAAAACCAGTTCGCACACAGCAGAATAGGCAGAGGGAATCTAGTGTTAAGACACTCCGATCCCCATTTTCCGCCGCGCTTTGTCTCAACACCACAGCTAAGAAATGAAAATATAAATTTAAATAAATAGTTCATTTGAGGATCGACCCACAACCAGTCGTATTCACAGTCACACACTTGTGCCTCTGCACCACGACTAGCCTCTAAAAAACCTTTTTTATATTGACATTATTCAGAATCAGTAAAGTAAGTTGTTGCACACCGTCTGTCCTCGTTGTGGTATATCTGTTCGGCCGCATCGAAGTCTTTGAAGTAGGCGAGTATCTCGGCCTTCTTGAGCGCGTTGGAGTGCAGCGCGTTGAGGCGCGCCACGAAGCGCACGCCGGCGTAGTCCCCGCGCCGTACGAAGGCCGCCTCCGCCGTCTCTAGTGCAGACGACGACTCGAACTTCTTTAGCGACGCTTCTGCTAGCAACAACCTAAAATCAATCGTAGGACAATATTTTTTCACTGTACAATAAACCTTTTCTTCTGTTCTGTTCTTAAATTATGGCGTTCCGAACGTGCCAGTTATCACTGATCACTTCGCCGACGTTACGTTGTATGGAAAATACTAAGGAGGTTTTGTTCGGTTTAAAACATATAGATATAAACTTAACTAATAGCCCGATAATGGTTTTTACTGTTTCGAAGGTTTGGGCAGGTTAGTTAGTGTCAAATTCCGTTAGGAATCTGATGAAATGCTACCCTCCATATTAGTGCTACTGTATATATCGACGATTCAGACGGTTGGATAGTATTCCTTTGTAGTAGTTAAATCGTTCGAATGCTGATATTTTATTAAAATAATCTTTATAAAAATCATTAAGATATTTAAAATTTCTACCTTCAGGGCTGTTATAATTAGCAACATCTTAAGCTTTATTCTAAGCAATTTCCTATTTACCATAATTTCGGATGAGGGTTGTCCTTAATAAAATTCTCTGCTTCTTTTAGTCCAACTTTCTCAATTAGTTGTCTGGTATCTCTAAGTGACTTCACTTCCACAGTCAATATGTTTTGTGGTGTGCATTTGTCCGTTATATTGTCTAAAAGTGCCATCGTGATTTCGAGCTCCTGTAACGTGACAATCGTAATATGTAACAAACAAGCAATATAATATCAGTAATTAAACTATATCAGATACTTTGACTAGCTACTATAACGGATTTTATTGATTAAAGTAAACAGGAAAGTATACAAATACAAATACATCATGGAATGTATACAAATACATATACAAATTATCGTTACAGCTATTTAACAGAAACGGCAGCCAGGAAATAAGATGCGGCTTTGTGGTACAGAACAAATCATAATAGTACGTACAATATACATATTTCAATTATTTTAATTTTCCCGTTCTTGAATGACAGAGTTCCGTCAACCAATACCAAAATTCGAAATTCGTGGAAACCTGGGGACGGAGTGGACACTTCGTTCTCCATGCATTCTTTACTATGCACGAAAAAGCGCAAATGCAAAATTGAAAAAACATAATAAGGTACTTACACAGCCTTTCTCCCATAACCATTACTTTTAGTAAATTCATAATAATTATATAATATTAAAGGTATCATTGTCACAAATAATTAAATATGTATTTGTTTAAAATTGATTTTTGAAAAATAAGTCTCGCTGAGTTTTTTGCGTCGGTTCTTCTCAGGTCTGAGGCGTTAACTTTAGTGAAATGGTGGTAAATTATTTGACGTTCAAAAAATGCAGCATGTTAAATTTCTTATTTTGAATAAAATTAATTGAATTTGAATTAAATATTTATGTAGTCATATATATACTATTTCCTAAGCCAATGCGTTCCCTGCTTTCCGCCAAATTTAGTTGAGCGACGGAACTCAACGCTCTTCGCCTTGTTATCGGGGCGAGGAAACGAACACAATTATTTGAAATCCGAGCGTGAATCGAACTCACGACCGTCGCTTACCTTAAACCGACACAAGTACCCCTGCATGACTAGCGGCTCCTCGGGCTGCCCGTCGCGCAACACGTACAGGCGCGCCTTCTCGGCGACGGCGAGCAGCGGCGCGTTGTCGGCCCAGCGCGCGCCCCACACGTCGCGCCGCACCGCGCCGCCCGCGCCCCCCGCGCCGCCCTCCGTGTCCAGCAGGTGCAGGGATCCAGATTGGTCGATTACGAATAATTTACTGTAAATGCATTGTAAAATATGTAACATCACACGAGATAATGGGCCCCAAAAATGTTACAAGAACGGGGGAGGAGTCCCAAGGTCATATAATTCGTGTGACGTAATTTATGCATGGCCTCTTATGGGTAATTACAAATATTAGTGCCCATTGATTACAAACAATTTCCTGTTAACAAATCAAATGGGATTTTATACAACTAGAATTATTAGATACTTAGCAAGTATATTCTTCTTATAAGTAGTCTTTTAATTTTTTTTTTGTTTCGCACACGTAACAGGGCAGGCAGAGGGAACCTAGGAGCATAGTGTTGTGGTTCCGATTAAGACACTTCCGTTCCCCACTTTGAGCCAAATTCTCGAGGCATTGCATATTGCATAGGAACTCAACGCCGAGTTTTGCCTCATTAGAGAGGGAATAAAAGTTATTAACCATATTTGTTTTCGTCGAGTGGGAATCGAACCCATAACCATCCGGCTTGCAGTTGCACGCATTGCAGTTTGTTAATTTCGAAAAAAAATGGTTGTGCCAACTCAAAAACCTTCGTGGGTTCAACTTTGCTAAAGGACATGATCAAATGCGTAGTTTACGATTCTATAAAGAATATACAGACAAAAATTCATTTTCAAAGATAATTAATAAATATATTTATTATTTTTTACATTTTCAAAGTGTTATTCCACACTTAAGAAAGATAAATACTTTTTAAAAACGAAATAAAAATCTTAACGTAGCGGGATTTGCCTCACGCCTTTTCGAAACCGTCCAAGCGTCTGACCAACTAAACCATACGTTCTCATCGAACTACGTCCAAATTTGTATGTGCTTTTTACAACTTATTTTTGTTGCTAACATCTCTGTAGGGAGATTTTTACAATTTTTTATGTTTTCTAAAAAGTATTTTAAATATATTTATTATTGTTTAATATATACTTAAAAGCATTGTGATTAATTAATGTGGGTGGCGTCAGCAATTATTAATGGATGGTGAACAATTTTTTAACTTAGTAATTAGACTATGTATACATATACATAATATTAATATTATGTTATATAATATTAATATTTTCTTATAATAATCCAGTAATGTTTGTAGTTACCTGGAATTAGAGTTTAATCCCAATTTGTACGGTTTTGAGTTCACATTGATCGAAGTAATTTTTTTGAAGTTCAACATTGAAAATATGATAATAGTCCCAGAATCTCTTCCAATTAAGAGATGGCTATCCGAACAGGTGATGCAGCATATACTATCGTCTTGAAACCCGCCTTCTGATGTTATAGGAGTGCCGTCGGAATGGAACATTTGTTCTGTGTTATCTGTAAAATTGCATTAATATTACTTTATAGCAAAATCTGATATTTTCATAATGTTTACTTTCAGTATAATTGACTTTGAATATAATTATTTTATATCAATAGGAAAAAGTAAAAATGCGTGTTACAAACTAACTAACTGCGAAGTAATAAAGAATTTTATTAAAACTAGCGACTTAAACGCGGCTTCACCCGCTTAAACCTAATATACTCACGTGGCCTAGTAGGAGTTGAAAATTTCCAGATTAAGAAAGACTCCTTGGATGCAGCCACTGCTATTGCCTTACTGTTGATCGCCACATATGACACTGGCATGGCGATTGTTTTTGCTGAAAATATCTTTAAATTATAATTGGTCGGCACCTTTTTTTGTTTTATTTCTAATTGTAGTTTTGAAAAAATATTCACACGAATATGACAATAGGCATACTTTAGTCTATACAAAAATAAATCTTTCCTGTTATTAATTACATTTATTCGTTAATGTTTTGATTATAACAACAGAGACTTTAACATTTTCCTATCTTATTAATATAACATAATATATTCCTTACTAATATTACGCTGATAATATGGTAGATACTATTTTTAGATAATTATGGTCTTCGTGGCGCAGTAAGACGGCGTCTGACTATGAACTCAATAGTTATATGATTTCCAGTCGGATTAATTAGTATTTTTAAATTATTTTCACAATAAGTAAGACTGATTAATTCTGATAAGACGGGCATAAAGTGCGGTATTACTGCCAAGTCATTTGAGTAATGTTACTTACCATCACATTGGATCCCTTGTTGGTTAGATATGATGAGACTGCTCATAGTCGCTATGATGCAGTATTCCTCCACACCACACATGTCTATTACATCGGGGATGTGATTTATCCATGACTATAAAAAAATAATATCACATTTGAATACGAAAATACTAATAAGTTCCATAAAATAATTTAACATAAAAAATTATATAATCACTTAAAGAAGCTTAGTAAAATCAAAAAGAAATCTTAGTAAAATACCAAGTTCTTATTATTTGGATATGACAAATATATCACTAGTAGTTAGTTAACTATATAAAAAAAAGTCAATAAAAATTGGTTTTAATCATTGAGAATCAAAATTCATTATACCTGGTGAGTGACAGAATCCCAGAAAGTAACAGTTTCTGTACCAGACAAAAAAGCCAAAGTATTGCCATAAAATGCATATTTATGATCGGGTTTGACATTAGCGAAGTAAATAAAGGAATCAATAGTGATAGCAAGACGCAATGAACGTTGCTCCCAGGACAGCGCTCGCATGGACCCGCCTGGGACACGTAATGTTCTGATGTGCTGAAAAATATTTATTCATTTTTATAAAAAGAGAAAAAGCAGTTTCACGTTTTTCCTACATAGCAGGGTAGACAGAAAAAATGTAGTGTTAAGACACTCCATTCGCAAGGAATTCGACGAAACTCTTAGTGAAACAGAGCGGGAAAATGAAAATAAATTAAATATAATTATTTCTTCGAGGATAAATCGAATCGGCAACTAAGCAATGACTATTATTTAATATATACATATTGTTTAAGAGATTATAGTACAATCATAGTTATCTCAACATACAGTTTGTGACCTTTTAGTTATTTACATACCTCTCCATAAGCAGTAAAAAATTGTACGACATTAGTTTTTTCTTGTGTTTGACCAGCCACAGCTAGCACATTGCCGTTATGATTCCAGTGGCAATCGATTATTGTCATTTTCGTATCTATGACGACACTATCTACAAATATTATAGAGTAATATTAAACAATAAAATATTATAAGTAATATTAAACAAAAATTATAGAGTAATATTAACTAAACAAAAAAGCGATAGGTTTTGGGTTCAATTCCGAATTGAGGCAATGAAATGTTTAATATATGCCTCGAGAATTTGGTGGAGAATGGGGAATGGAGTATCTTAACACTAGGTTTCCTCTGCCTACCCTGCTATATACAGGATACAGTGTGAAGCTGAAAAAAAATTAAAAAACAGTGTTAAAAAAATATTTTGGGAATAATAGTGTTTCATTATATTAAAATTTGTAATAATGTAATGTAAACAATAATTATAACATCGTCATAAACTTTTTAGGTTTTTAGAAGTTATTTGTATTGATAGTTTGTACCAAATTGTTAAATGGTAATGAATTAAAAAAAAACTCTCTGCCTACACTACAATATCCCGGATATTACAGTGTATAGTTAAAAAAAATTAAGAACACAAAAGAAAGTGAATATTATTCTCACCTTCTTCAGTGCAGCACTTCATTAATAGTAGAATTCCATTCTTATAACATATTACAAGAACAGGTCTATTTGTTGGAGCTCTACCAGCAAACCAGTCCATGCAAACTATCTCCATTAATCCAGGTAAAGTACTACTTGCAACTTGCATCTAAATAAAATTGTGAACATATCAGGCATAGAGAAACCTAGTATTAAGATACCATTCCTCACATTCGGCCAAATTTTGAGACTTCTTGTTATGAGGTGAAACTCAACAGCGCATTTTGTCTTGTTACCAGTATGAGAAAGTGAAATTTGAATCTACCCAAGTGAAAATTGCACCCGCAATTATCACATTTACTGTGAAGCACTGTGCCACTGCACCACAATTAATATAAAGATATTATGTATTTGAGAGAACCTGTCAGGGACAATAAAAATAATTTAAAATCTACAATACACAAGAGCCAAACCATAAAAACAGCATACATACTGTAAAGTTTCCTTGATCA
>JAATLQ010025991.1:7974-43731 GCA_013421005.1 Heliconius erato x Heliconius himera | reverse complement strand
AAAGCAAAAAGAAGTAAAGAGTTGTCTGGAGACCACTGAACTGCACTCAAGCCTGGACCCTTGATGTCCTTTCCCCATACTCTGGATCCATCAACTGAACCCACTATAACTGCACCTGTAAATATAAACATTGAAAATTGTTATACATACAGTCATGAAACATATATATATATATATATATATATATATATATATATATAAATTTTTATGTTGATGCTTACCATCTTCATATGCTATACAAATTTTTTGACCATCTGATCCCCAAGCCATACTTGCTACTGTAGATTTATTTCTATTGTTAATCATCTCTTCATACCAGGAACCCTGTGTAAGGTTTTTTTTTGTATTATAATATACACAAAGAGAATAAAAAAATATGTATAAACTATATCAAAAATTTAAATAAATAAATATAAAGTGTATTAAAATAACTTTCACCTTATACAACATCCAAACAATTATAACACCATGCTCATCACTAGTAGTGAGTTTTTGAAAAACTTCATTCCATACAGCTACACAAACTTGTCCTGTATGACCTTCCAGACTGAGATTCATAGAGAGGTTTCCACTTCCGCCTACATATTTTTAAAATAACTAACAATTTTATATTTTAACATACTTTGGGTCCATATATAATTCAGAAGAAATTTGTAAACTTTACCTGATTCCAATTTCAATACTTTTAACATCCCATCTTCTCCTCCGACCGCAATATACCCTGAAGAATGATTCCATGCTAAGCAATTCACATTTGATTGTTTTGGAATAGCAATCTGGAATTTAAAATATATTATGTTATATTATTAACGATTTTTCATTTTATTTTAATATTATATATGTTTCTCACCTTTTTACTCATATAAATGAACATTTTAGTAAGAAAATTAAATCTTTACTATTAAATTGAATGATTTAAGTACAATATAATATTTAAGTAATATAATATACAGTTGTATAATATATATTTTAAATTATTACTATATTTTATACATTTTATATTGCGCTTAAAAGTTATATCATATTATTAAGTTCAAGTACAATTAGAATAACAATTAGCATAATTACACGAAATATACATAGAATAATTGTTCAAACATTGTTGAGTGTAAACATTCCGTTGCTGGGATACCAAGTATGAAACTACAGGCATTGACAAATGACAAGTACTATGATAAAAAGCACAGATATCATAAAATTGTATATTTCATATGATTAGTGTTTCTTACTACGGTACGGTATGCTTTTACATTGTTTTCTAGTAAGTACCGAACCGAAAAATCAGGACATTTCAAGTGTTAGCTTAATCTTGTTTAACTTGTAATTTTGTAAACAAAAGCAAAAGTAGTGTCTATGATTGATTTTAACCAAAAGCTGTCAAACGTTCACGTCAAAAGTTTCAGAATAATGTAATCTGTACACAGTTTGAAATAATCAATACACAGTATTTGAAATCTTTTTAATATGTATCTTACGAATTAATTAATTTTTTGATGTTCACATAAGATTTACAAAATTTCCAACTACACAGAATGGAAGAAAAACGTTATTATATTATATCAACAATAAATAGTTGTTTATTATTCTATAAATGATTTTTAAAATCTAATTTACAGTCGGATATACTTAAGAAATTTCATTATGTTGGGCCGAAAACAAAGTTTAAAGGGAGAGCCTGTGCTCGCGGACTATGGTCCTGAAGAATCACTTAATGAAAGTGCTGATATCGAATGGGTAAATAAGGTAAGTACTGAGTAAAAGAAATAATAATATTTTTATTCTATTATATTTCAAATTTAAACTGCACAAAGCATTTAAACTATATTTTATTTTGCAGCTATGGGTTCGAAGAATTTTAAGGTTTTGCGCTCTCTTAAGTTTGATGTCTGTTTCTTTAAATACACCAAAGTCCTTTGAAAAGTACCCCTACCTGCAAACTATTACATTTGCCGTTGACTGTTGTGTCACACTACTTTTTACAGCAGAAATGATTGCGAAAATGCATATACGAGGAATTTTAAAGGTATAACAATTACTTTAGAATATAAGCAAAATTTATTATAGAAGACTTTTATAAAATCATGAAATATTTAATTAATAAACTCTACTTTTGACAGGGTGATGTTGCTTATTTAAAGGATCACTGGTGCCAATTTGATGCTTCCATGGTATTTTTCCTTTGGGTGTCTGTTTTACTCCAAATGTTTGAATTGACTGGGATTGTGCCAAGATATAGTTACTTAAGCATCCTACGAGCACCAAGGCCTCTTATAATGATTAGATTTCTCAGAGTATTTTTGAAATTTTCTATGCCTAAATCTAGAATAAATCAGATATTTAAGTAAGTTTAGACATAATCATTTAAATATAACATTAGTTCATCACTTCAAAAGGTGTAAGAGACTAATGAAGTTTATCTTAAATTCTTTAGTCTTGATTGCTTTTTAAATAAATTTTATAAGACAAAGGGTTGCTTTGTTATTCCCAAAACATGTTTTGAAATATTGTAATTGATGTGAGTTACACAATTATGATATTTTTATCTCCCCCCTGTCCAATGATAAAATGAGGTGTTTAATTCCTACCCAAAAAAAAAGGATATCTTATAATCCAACGGCTTTTTGCAGGAGATCAAGCCAGCAAATCTACAATGTGACATTATTTTTTCTCTTCTTCATGTCGTTATATAGCCTGTTGGGAGTGCAATTTTTTGGAGAATTAACTCATCACTGTGTCAGAAATAACACAGATCCAAAGTTAGTATTTAAAGTAATATTTGAAACTATTATGTAGTTTCTCTAGAATATAATATATATATTATATTCTAAAACTCCTTATTCATGGAGCTTGCTTTCTGCCAATATTTCATGAATGCATATACCATCAATATTTTGTATAGGATTCAAGGATAAAATTCATTTAAAAGATAAAAAAAAGTATTATTTAAAAAGTAAAAGCTTGTAATTAATTCAAATCAATTTAATCACTCTTTCATCATCAATACAATTTTTAATTTAATAACTAATTATTTTTATCATCAGGCTTATTTAAGTGCTTAAAGAATCCTGTACTTTTAACATACTTTGCTGCTCTTAAAGGTCTTTGAATTCTGATTGATTCAGCTAAGGCTTTATGAATTTGCCTTTAAAAAATAAGACTGTTCCTAGACAGATAAATCCTCATAAAGAAACCACACATACAAGTACACATATATGCTATGGGTAAATCTTTACATATAGATCTGGATTATTCCTTAGTCAATGGGTTGAAGTAAAGTAATCACATACAAAAGCATGAAACATTTTACTAGTACTGTCTACATCCACAAATAAAAAATATATTAGCCGTGAATATGTGCATATTTAAATCAAGAATGTAGAAGCCGTGAACAAAGAGCTTTGATTATATATTATTTTATGTTACAAAACTTATTTATAATTTTTTTTTTCTTTTAGTGAAATCACTATTAATTCATTAGCAATTCCTGACACATTTTGTTCTCCTGAACCGAATTCTGGGTACCAGTGCCCTTCAGGGATGAAGTGTATGAAGCTCAACTTATCTAAATATATAATGGGATTTAATGGATTTGAAGAATTTGGTAAAAATATACATATCTTTCTGTAACAATTAGTATTTTTCACTATTTCACATTAGGTAATTCCTTAATGTGATATCACCTAACCACATGAACTCCTAGTGTATATACATATATAGCAACCAGTGTATTTTAAATGTTTCAAAAATAATTATGTAATAATTCCAAGAACATAATAATCAATACTTTGTTTATTGCAATCATTTAGCTTGAGGCCATAATGGTGTTTGACTATTATGGGTTTGATGTGTCTCTCTTTTACTCTGGTAAGTAGACAAAGTGCGGCATTGAGTTCTGCCATTCAACACGCAATGTTTTCAAAATTAGATGAAAAGTAGGGAGTTGAATGACAATAAAATAAAAAATATTGTATATACAAAAAAAATGAAAAACTAAAAAATATTGTATATTATTTTAGCAACAAGTTTGTTCACTGTTTATCAAGCATCATCTCAAGAGGGTTGGGTTTTTATTATGTATAGAGCAATTGATTCATTGCCAACATGGAGGTCAGCACTTTATTTTAGGTATGTATTTTATTTTAATTAAATCTGGTAAATCTAAAATTGAATATCGTATGCTTAATTATTTATTATTATTTTTATGGCTTAGCATAATTTTATATGAAATAAACAACAAATATAAATTTGCTGTAGTTTTTTTTATATATGTACCTGTAGATTTCCAATTTCTGGGTTTTTTCATTATTTCTACTGTAAGTTTGCACTTCTTTATAAATCCTATTTTCATAATAGTAGATCAACGGAAAGTACTCTATAGATTTAGATTAAATACAATATGCGGTAAAAACAATGTATAATAATATGTATATTTTCAGCACAATGATATTTTTTCTTGCCTGGTTGGTAAAGAATGTGTTCATAGCTGTAATCACTGAAACATTCAATGAGATAAGAGTTCAGTTCCAGCAAATGTGGGGTGTCAGGAATCCAATTACAAAAGGAAGTACAACCCAATTTTTTACTGGTGATGATAATGGATGGAAATTGGTTACAATAGACGAAAATAAACATTCTGGTATTTCACATTACAATATAAAATTTAAACTAAGTTATATTATTTAGATTTTTTTTTTGCTTTATGCCATGGAAGCAGAATTATTAAGAGAGAAATTATTAATATTATTATTACGCTTACCAGTGTGAGAAACTGAAAATAATTCATTACTACAAGAGAGAGAGACAATTCTACTTTATACATTTTTAAACAATTATTTAATGTTTTTTTAGGAAGTGCACCAGAAATATTCCATAAAATGCTTCGATCAGCATACTTCAGACTTATAGTAATGGGTGTTGTATTAGCCAATGGGATAATCACAGCCACTATGAACTTTAAACATGATGATAATCCAAGAGAATTTTTTTATGAAAAATATTATTATATCGAGGTAATTTTAAATTATTATTTTTTTAATATATGTGTATTACACATTTTTTTATCAATGTTTTTTATTAATTAATATTTTTTAGATTGCATTCACAATATTTTTGGACTTAGAAGCCCTTATAAAAATATGGTGTTTGGGCTGGAAGGGATATTTTAAACATTCAGTTCACAAATTCGAACTTCTTCTGGCAATCGGCACCACCATTCACATAATACCCCAACTTTATATGTCAGGCTTCACATATTTTCAGGTATTAATTAAAAACGTTTTAAGGTTTTTTTTTAGCTTCACGCAGTATCCCGCATATAGCAGGGTAGGCATAGGGAATCTAGTGTTAATGCCGTTCTCCACTTTCCGCTGAACATGCGAGGCATTGCGTGTTGAGTGACGGACCTCATTGCTGTCTTGTTAACAGAGCGATGAATGAAAATATTAACGAATAATAATACATTTCTCCGAGTGGGAATTGAACCAACAACCGACGCGTTTACTCAGTCAGTCATACTCTTGTGCCGCTGCGCCATGTCGGCTTCGAAATTATTTTTAAGTCTCACTATTTCGTAACTAAATTAGGTACTATTTATTTTCATTTTAGGTTTTACGAGTAGTTCGCCTTATAAAAGCGTCACCACTCCTTGAAGGATTTGTTTATAAGATTTTTGGACCAGGCAAAAAGTTGGGAAGTCTCATAATCTTCACTATGTGCTTGCTAATAATAAGTTCGTCTATATCAATGCAATTGTTTTGTTTCCTGTGCGAATTTACGAAGTTTGAAACATTTCCAGAGGTAAATGGAGGAATAATTAATTTTTTAGGGCTCCATAGTCACAAAAAAAAACAATTATAAATTTATATTTGTAGTTCATTTCATACAAAATCGTTATATTGGTACAGAACCCTCTGTGTGGGAGTTTGACTTGTATTTAATCAGTTTTTGTATTATACCATATAATATTCATAAAATTGATGGTTAATTACTAAACCAAATGAGTAAAAGCGATTATATTTTTATATAAGCAATTTTTTTCTTCGAATAATAACAGATCAATTAAAATATAGCTACTTTAATATAAGTTCATATTTTATTTCAGGCCTTCATGTCTATGTTTCAAATATTAACACAAGAAGCGTGGGTGGAAGTAATGGACGAGACTATGATTCGTACGAGCCAAACATTAACACCTCTAGTTGCCATATACTTCATACTGTACCATTTGTTTGTGACATTGGTAACGTGCTGTTATATAACTTAAAAACTAAAACTTAAAAACTACCTAATTAGAGGCTATTCATAAATTTTGTTACACGTTAAGGAGAGGTGGGAGTCGACGACGCGTGAGATTGTGTGCCAAAGAGTGGGGAGAGGCCTAACTTAATATTAATACTTTTCCAAATGTTAAGTATTTAAGCCACAAAAATTGTAGGTGTAAAATAGAAAAATATTTAATCTCACACTAGATAAGTTTAAGGGACCATCCTACAGTGACCAACTGTAACCAGGGCACTTCGTGATCGTGTATCGTAATTTGTGGACGGCCCCTTACTTAAAGAGGGTTAGACCCTTTTTAAAGCTTCTTTATTTATCATTTTAAAAAAGAGAGTCTTAGTAGTAGCAATAACTAGTCTCTAATAAAAAAAAGGTTTTAAAAATTGCAGATTGTGCTGTCACTTTTCGTAGCGGTAATATTAGATAATTTAGAATTGGACGAAGATATTAAAAAATTAAAACAATTGAGATATCGACAGCAGAGCGCTGAAATCAAAGAGAGTCTACCCTTTCGTCTGAGAATATTTGAAAAGTTTCCTGATAGCCCACAGATGACCAAGCTACATAAAGTGCCGGGGGATTTTAATTTGCCTAAGGTAAGCTATGCAAGCTTTTTTATCGGCGTAAAAAAATCTGGTGATCAAGATATCGGTGGCACTTTTACACTATAAAAGAAATTGTATTAATACAGGCATTTAAAATGAGTAAAACATTTGTTTTCACAAACATAGCGACTGTATTTTTGTTTTGGCAAATTACGTGTTGAGTAGCGAAAGTCAACGCCGCAGCAATAAAACCATTTGCTATTATTCACTTTCAAACTTGTTATCACACAGCGCCTGCGTTGTATAACTTACTTTCTCTGTATAAGAAAAAATCTAAAAATGTACAATCAAAATTCTGACTAAAGACTCTAAAAAAAATTATCAAAAAAATATCCGTCATTATATGACGCTCTTGTAACAAATGTCCACTATTCAATTCTATCTTTACGCATAGGTTATTAACCAATTTACATTTGTTTACAAGACCAACTGACGACATACCAGAGTTATAAAATGTCCAGCGTTTCATTCAAATCCACGCAATATTGGAAAATGTAAAAACTAAATAAACTTTTTGGTACTTATTGAGTAAAGCCAGTCGTGGCGCAGCGGCACGAGGTGTGACTGTAAAACCGACTGGTTGTGGGTTCGATCTTCACTCGAGGAGATGAAATATTTACTTAAATTTATATTTCCACTTCTTCCCTCTGGTGTCGATGTTAAGCGCGGCGTTGAGTTCTGCCACTGCCACACGTAATACCTCCAGAATACGGCAGAAAGTGGGGAACGGAGTGTCTTAACACTAGTTTCCCTCTGCCTACCCTGCTGTGTGCGGGATACAGCGTGAAGCTGATTTGATTTTAAAAAAAATATCGTTGGAAAAAAAAATCCATTGGCTTAGAATAACGCATACAGACGCTAATTTATCAAAGCGACAACGTCGCACATACCGCATTGAAAAAATCGAGTCGTAAATAATGGCGATAAAGTTGATCGTCGTTTAGGTTTACTATAGAGATATCCCTTTCTTGTTCTGGTATGTTTTTTGTAAAGTAGTAGATCGGCAACATTTAGTAGTATTTTTGTAGTAGTCGTTTACGTTATTGGTCTATTCGTAACTGTGTCACACGTAATACAGTCTGGATAAAAATCATCAAATGAAAATAATAATCCTACGTCTCTGTAAAGGAATCGTGATTATTTTTTTGTAGATACTGGTTTCAAATGTTTTACCCCATATGCTACTCCAGCAATAAAGAAATGCAGTCGCTTCCACTCTTTATATCTATCTATATATATAAAAGGACTTGTGCTGACTGACTGAGGTAAGACGCACGCAGAGCCGTAACCGCTAATGGTAGAAACGTGAAATTTGGGCAGATGTTTATTTTCATATTCTGGACATCCACTAAGAAGGGAATTTCAAAAATTTTAACCCTAAAGGGATGAAATAGGGGTTTAAAGTTTGTATGGAATTTTTTTTTAATCTGCACCGATTTTTATAAAATTTGAAATTCAGACTCTTAAAAATATTTCATTGAACACGTATTTTATGGTTTTCAGAATTCACCCCTTAAGGGTTCAAACAAGGGGTTGAAAGTTTATATGGAAAAATCTCTAAATTGCCACCGTTTTTTATAAAAACTTAAATTCAGACTGTTAAAAATATTTTATTGAACACGTGTTTCGTGGTTTTTTTAGAATTTACTCCTAATAAGCGGGCGAAGCCGCGCGCGCCCTCTAGTTTCATATAAGATTCTAATGAACCTCTCATTATATTAAATAACGCCTTCACGTCTAATTTTAGGTTCGCGAATCATTCATGCGACAATTCGTATGCGAGGTGGAGGGCGAGGAGGAGGGGGGCGGCGGGCGCGGGGCGCACATGGACCTGTCGCGGCGCGCCTTCGAGTACATAGGCGTAGACAAGATCTCGTTCCCCTACCGCAAGCGGTGCTTCGTCAAGACGCTGACGGTGGCGCCCCCCGCGCAGCGCCCCAGCTCCGCCTTGAGGCGGCACGTTGTTGCGTCTATTATTAAGTGAGTGTGTGTGTGTGTGTGTGATAGATGCAGCAAGACTTTTGATGTCTTTTTCTTACTTTTTTTATCAAAAAAGTGATCTGAACTGATATTTAATTAATTAATGATTTTAATTAAAACTAGATTTTTATGTTTATAATTTTTATTACAGTTTTCTTTTTAATTTATTTTATTTAATTTTTATTTTTCGTTTTATTTTATTTTCCAGGTAGTGAATTGTTACTCTAAATTTAAAGGTATATAATAATATAATTAATTATTAATACATTCTATATGAATATTTTCAAATAACAATTAATAATAATTGATATTTATAAAATTCAGTGACTCGAACAACCACCGTCGCCTAGTTCTCGGAGACTCTGCCATGTTGGCTACAGGAGGAAAATCAGGCTTAAAATCACAAGGAACCGTTTCCAGCGCCAAACAACTCCGTGTTGATCAGAAAAAGTTAGTGACATATTAAAATACAGTATTTATAAACTTTGTGAATGCATAAAAAATATATGTGTATTATCTATATTATTAATGTTAATTTGAATCCTGAAAGGTCAGATTTATATTTTTAAAACAAAGCTGGGTGCCCCGTTCAAAAAAATTTTTGTCAACAAAATAAATTACATAATGTAACTTTTCTTTATTTGAACAATTTTAAGATATTTTGTAGATATAATAAAGTAATTTCGATTAAGTTGAGCAAAGTTGTTACATATCATTCACGCTGTCCACACAGCAGGGTACCTAGTGTCTTAAACACTCTGTTCCCCACCTTCCGCTGAGTTCTGGAAGCATTGCGTGTGGAATGGCGGAACTCAGCGCCGTCGTGTTGTAATTGCAACGGTTATGAGTTCAATTCGCGCTTGGAACAATTAATTACATTTAATTTCCTAGCACTAGCAATAAGACATAGCACGGTGTTGAGTTTCGCCATTCTCTCTAAAATTGGACGGTGTATAGAGAACGGAGTGTCTTAACACTAGATTCTATCTGTATACCCTGTTATATACGTGAGTTTCACGCTGTATCTTAAAATATATTAAGAATTATTTTAATTGAATCATTAAATCATAATAATATTGAAATTAAGATTCGGGTCCCGATCTATCCGTCGATCGGTCCGCAGCGGGTCCATAAAGCTGAAGCAGACCTACGAGCATCTACTAGAGAACGGCGACATCGGCGCGGCGTCGCGCGTCGTGCCCTCCTCGCGCGCGCGCCCGCCCTACCTCGACATACGCCTGCTGCAGGCCAAGAGGCAGCAGGCGGAAATGAGGAGGTACGAATTATATTCTATAGCTTCCATTAAATTAATTCAATTTATAAAGCGGAATACTCTTAAATACATCCATAATGCCTATGGATGTCTTTATAAATATTATAAAAATGTGACTGATCGCTGTGAAAAAAATATGAATTGGGGGAATTTATCAACGTAATAAAACCTAAAACAATATATTTTTTTAATTTTATGTGTTTGGCTGTGCAAGTACGCTAAACTCAAAAATTTAAGCGCAGTTCTCGCTATTGTATTTTGACCAACTTCCCTTAACATTTCTTGTTTGTTTTATTGGAATCGGTAAAATCATGTTTAAAAAAGTTATCAAGTAAATAAAATATTTTTTACCGTAGCCTGGCCCTCTGTTAGGCGCTAGAGATAAAGCGTGAATTTAAAATAATAATAGTGTAATTTGAACTAAATATATAATTTAATGATAAATTCCGAACGTTTATAGAAATCAACGCGAAGAAGACCTCCGCGAGAACCACCCACTGTTCGACACGCCGCTGCTGATCGTGCCGCGCGAGTCGCGCTTCCGCAAGATATGTCGCGCCATCGTGGACGCGCGGTACGACGCGCGCCTGCGCGACCCCGTCACCGGCAACGAGAGGAAGGTCCACTATAAGAGCTTCCAGTGAGACCTAATTATCTTTATTTTTCTTAGCATCATGCTATATTTAGCATATAACATCGTTGTCAGAGGGAATCTAGTGTTAAGACACTGCGTTCCCCACGCATCCGACCCGATTCCCACACAAACCAATCACGTGGAGACGCAATCCTATTGCACCACAATGACCTTTATAATTACCTCAAAGTAATTTTATCTATTATAATAAGTTGAAAAAAAAAATGTTTGCCTACTTTCTTAATTTTTTCACGTTGTAGTCAGTATATAGCAGGGTAGGCAGAGGGGGCCTAGTGTTAATAAAATTCGTTTCCCCATTCCTTACCTTCAAATCCTGGAGACGTGTTGAATAGCGGAGCTCAACTGTTGTTACTTGAAAAATTCAAATGTTTTCGCCAGTCAACGCGCTTTATCCTCGGTACCAGAACGAAGAAATGAAAATATTAAGTATTTCATATCCTAGAATCGTAATATTAACAGTGGAATAAAAAATATTTGGTACTTTTCAGGCTTTAAGTTGATATTACATACATATGATTTCTAAATAATAGATTGGTTTATTATTGTTTTCAGTAACTTTCTTGGCCTCGTTACATATTTAGACTGGGTGATGATAATGGTAACAACAATGTCTTGTCTCTCCATGATGTTTGAAACTCCAACTTATAGAGTTATGGAAAATTTTGTGCTACAGGTAATATGTAAAACTATACATATTTCAATTATTAACTTAATGACATTATTTCGTTAAACTATACTTAAAAATTTAATTGTAACAATTATAACATTTATTATAATATTTAAATACAGATAATAATTATTATAAAATACTTATTTATTTTCCAGATAGCCGAATATGGATTTGTGGTGTTTATGAGCCTCGAGCTAGCTCTTAAGATATTAGCTGATGGCTTATTTTTTACGCCGAAAGCATATCTCAAAGATGCAGCAGCTGTATTGGATGTTTTTATTTACATTGTAAGTAAGGCAGTGACATTTGTAGTTTGTATATAACTCTGAATCCCGGACATTTTCACCCGGTAACTATATCCTCAATCGGGTTTGTGAGTGAGTGTGAGTTTAAAAAATTGAATTTCCCAAAACTATCAATTAATTGCATCGCTGGTATATACACATTTGTTTCATAATATTTGGTATTAGTTATGTTTGTATGATATATAAGGAAAGTATTACGTATTCTACTTAACAGAGTTAATTAATTATATAGTTTTACATTCTAAAAATAACTAAGTTGGCTACTTGTATGAATAAAATTTACAAAATTATTGTACTATTTATAGACCTGTGAGTGAGAGAGTGTCTAAGTCCAGTTCTAAGCAATGTCAATATAAAAAAAATCGGTTGTATGTACTCGGGACTTGTCCACTGAGAGCTCGTACCAATTTCATGATTGTAGGTATGTTTTATATTTCATGATGTAGGTATTTATTATTATCAATCGGAAAAACAAGGCATAAATTTTGTAGAAATGGTCTACAAATATAAGTTTTTATAGTTTTTTCTTGATATACCAATTAATTTTCGACTTTGAGGTTTTACTTTATTTTTAGTGTAAGTTCTCACTTCTTGTTAAATTTTGTAATTCTACCTCAGCGTGAATTTCAAAGCAACAAACCAAGCTGCAAAGCTTTTCTGTGCTCAAAGGTAATGTAGACCATGATCATTTGATTATAATTTGCAATTTGATAAAAATGGTCTTCTTTTTTTAAGAAAAATGGTCTTGATAGACAGACGAATGGACGGACAGACTGACAACAACGGTTTTACAAATGAACATATAGTACGGGGGCGTGCGCAGGTGTCGCTGACGTTCCTGTGCTGGATGCCGGTGCGCGTGCCGCCGGGCTCGGCCGCGCAGATGCTGATGATCCTGCGCTGCGTGCGCCCGCTGCGCATCTTCACGCTGGTGCCGCACATGCGCAAGGTCGTCTACGAGCTGTGCCGCGGCTTCAAGGAGATATTGCTGGTACCACTGATCAACATCACTTTCAAATACCTTATTCAATTTAGCGTTTGCCACTACGGTGTTTCAAAGTAACTGTAAAAACAATACCACAAGTAAAGCCTGTTCAGTAATATTTAAAGAAGAAAAAATATGTTATTCATATCAGTTGAATCTAACGTAGTATATCTACTAATATATGTAAAAAAATAAAAGATCAAGCTGCATTTCACATACAACAGGATATCAGAGAGCCTAGCGTAAAGGAAGAACACTCTGTTCCCTATTTTCCCCTGAAATTTTGGAAGCATTGCGTATTGAGTGGCGGAGCTCATTTTTACCCATGTATCGTCGGTTACATAGAAGAGTTGGTTCAGGAAGTTGAATTGATTAAGCTTAAATTAATTATTCATTTCAGTTAATTAAACTTAAAGTTTTGAAAGTGTATTTTGTAAAACAATATATATATATTTTATTTTATATAATATAGGAGAAGGTGGTATTGTGGCACCCTTTGATATTTGTTATTAAAAATCTCGGTATCCATTGATACTACTTTTAAAATGGAACATTAACATGTTGTCATATTAAATTTATACAAAAAAGTCTGATAGAAGGCAGCGCATTCTCGTGTTTTACTAAGCAGTTTAAAACTGCACTCGTCAACTTTTTAGTATGCTTCAATTATTTTAATAAAGATTTTTTAAAAATAATTGCAGCAATTATTTGAAATATAATAAAGTCATAACTGCAGAGAGCTCTACATTATGTTTAATTAACGTCGTCCTACAAATAAAATTATACAAAAAAGTATTTAAAAAAATATACAAATATACAAGTATTATAATTGCAGGTATCGACACTTCTCATTTTGCTAATGTTTGTGTTCGCGAGCTACGGTGTGCAGCTTTACGGTGGCAGGTATGTATTTTTGTATCAATATTTATGTTCTGAAACTTAAACGCATTCAGTTCACCCATCTTATTGAACATTGATCTAAACAAAATACATATACATATATGTGGGAGACGGTGATATTTATTCCATTAATGGTTTGTAACTTCAAACACTTACAATACTTATTAAACCATTGTGGACTACGGCAGCGTGGCTATGTTAATAAGACGAGACTTAATATCGAACTATTTTATTATATACTTTATTTGGTTATTTATACGCTACATAACAATAGCGGAAAATAATTATACAATTGTATTTGTAGCGAATAAATTTAGGACGCTGATTTAGTGTGTTTACAAATGTTGTTTATGAACAATATTAATGAATGTACAATACCCCTACACCATTATCAAATCTATCTAACCTCAAACTTCCAAGATTGGCCCCACTGCGCGCCTTTTCCAGGTCAAAATATTTTGTCACCACCCCTATGTCTGTGGCGTAACGCGACCTCACTTTATAGTCAAGCGTCTACGAAATTAGTTAATAAATTTGTTTGGTTATTATACATTGTCAATACAGTAACTATTTTCGCATCCTCTGACATATACATAATGAAATGTGTATTTGAATAGGCTCGCCCGTTGCAACGACCCGACTATAGCGCGGCGAGAGGACTGCGTGGGCGTGTTCATGCGCCGCGTGTTCGTCACCAAGATGAAGATACGTCCCGGCCGCAACGAGACATTCCCCTCCATGCTCGTGCCTAGAGTCTGGTTAATATTAAATTACTTAGACTTTGATTGAAAATCTATTAAAATCTATTTATTTACTTATATGTACCTATACAATTGCAGTTTTAAATTCCACATAAATATTAGCCTTCTCCTGAAACATTGTCACCTTTTATAATTATATTATATATTTTTTTTTATTTTAGGGCAAATCCTAAAAGATTTAATTTTGATAATATTGGTGATGCACTTCTTACATTATTTGAAGTGCTTTCTTTCAAGGGCTGGTTGGATGTCCGAGATGTTCTAATAAAAGCTTTGGGACCGGTAAGTAGCTCAATATCTCAACATTTGTATATTTTGTGTACGTATTTTTTTTATATACATTGAAATAATTTAATATACAGGTACATGCAATATACATACATGTTTATATATTTTTGGGCTGTATGATTGGATTAACGTTATTTGTTGGTGTTGTAATCGCTAACTACTCAGAAAATAAAGGAACTGCTCTGTTGACTGTCGATCAGAGGCGTTGGTGAGTTCTAGATTTATATAATATCATAGAGTTTAAGTAAGAAATATTTGAAGCATTTCATTTTTACAAATATATTTGAATATGTTAGTTTTATATAGGTCCTGAAGACATTTACAAAATATTGTTTATAGTATAACGTCCGGTTTAGGAGTTATGGACGTCGTATGTCCTATATGTGAAACATCGTAATTTTATGTGAGCCACGCTTCTCCGTTATCACTTATGTTTTTATCTTTTTTAGGTGTGATTTAAAAAAAAGGTTGAAAATTGCACAGCCATTACATTTACCGCCACGCCCTGACGGCAGGAAAGTGAGAGCCTTTGCCTATGATGTTACACAAAACTTGACCTTCAAAAGAGTTATCGCTATTGTTGTCCTCGTCAACAGCGGCTTACTGGCTGTCACGGTGCGTACTTATTTAAAATTAAATTGATGATACACTGACCTATACGTTTACGTTTTAGTTGCTTAAACGAAAATAATTAAATTATAAAAAAAACAGTGATACTGAAAGCCATCGTAACACATTAAGACGGACAACGTCTAACTATAAACACATTGGTTTTGGGGTCGATCTCCACTCGGAGGAATGAAGGAATTTAAAATATTTCATTTTGCCCCTATGGTAAGGAAGCTTTCCGTGTACTATCATCACTTAACACCCAACTTACGGGACGATCGGAAGCAAAGTATAGAAGTGAATGTCTTTATACTAGGTTTTTAGCCTTGTTCTGCGCTGAAATTCGGGAAAAGTCATGATTTTTTTTTGTCATTAACGCTGTTCTGCACTTAACCACTTTCATGGGTTGACTGGGAGAGTATTCTTGTAGAGATTTAAATGTTAATGTTTTTGTATTCCATTTATTAAAAGTGAACGATAAAATGACACTGTTACTTTACAATTATGGAAAAATATATGTGCCTAACACACTGTACAACTTTTACTAAGGCAGCATTTCATAATTTCGTATACTTAAATACTGAATACATAGTATATGTATGTTGTTCAGTGGTCCCGCCACTCGTCGAACACGGAGCGGCTGGCGCTGACGTCGGCGCTGCTCACGCTGGTGTTCGTGGTGGAGGTGCTGCTGAAGACCATCGCCTTCACGCCGCGCGGCTACTGGCAGAGCCGCCGCAACAGATACGACCTGCTCGTCACCGTCGCTGGGTGCATATGGATCTTTATGCACTTTACACTAAAGGTACAATTGGACAGTGTCGGACTGTAAATGGGATTGTTGTGGGTTCTTATTCGAAATAATTGATTATTTTTACTTCATCGTTCTGGAAAAATAAAATGCAACAATGATTTCCGCCACCTAACACTAAATACGAGCGGAAAGTGGCGGATGGACTTGCTAAACACTAGATTCTTTTTGCATATCCACAAATCATGTGATTCGGGATAAAATCGATGTACACGTTTATTTTTGAAATCTTTTATATTTTTCTAATTTGAATAAAAAATCTCGCTAATCATCTCGCTCTAGTAAGTTATCGTGTGTATGGGCGGAAAGTTAGAAACGGAGTGTCTTAACACTAGGTTCCCTTTGCCTACAACAATAAAACCAGCAACTATAATATATTACTATAAAAATAAGTATTATTTAATTTTATATAAATTGTTTATTATGTTATGGTCTAGAACGATCTATCCTACTTCGTCGGATTCATGGTGGTGATACTACGCTTCTTCACAATCACGGGCAAGCACACGACATTGAAGATGTTAATGCTGACTGTCGGCGTGAGTGTGTGCAAGAGCTTCTTTATTATATTCGGCATGTTCCTGCTGGTGTTCTTCTACGCGCTCGCCGGGACTATTGTGTTCGGAAACGTCAAGTACGGGGAGGGCATTGGAAGGTATTATTATTATTATTATAGATTTATTATGAATTATTATATATTTTCATTGTTAGTCTTAATTCTGTAATTTATCCATTCATAATCTGCTGTCGTTAAAACACGCTACGTGTAGACGAAGAGTACTTAGGATCATGACACTACGTTTCCCGTTTTTTTATTCTAAAAGTGAAAATTATATTATTGCTATGATTATATTATACTATTGCATAGTGAATGGTAACCTAGCGCCACGCTTTGTCTTACTGGAATGGCAAAAAAAAAACAATTTAAATATATCTGAGTGATGATGGAACTTAATATTATAGCAATGACAATCAAACGCTGTCCCGCTGCGTCATAACGGTCATTTTCAATGATATTTTTTTAGGCTATTGCGGGTCCACGTCAGATATTCCAGATCTTTATTTTTAATATGTCAATGGGCAAAACCTGTTTTGCTGAATAATTAATTTTAGGGTGGCATTTCATTTTTTTTTTTAATTTAGCTGCCAATCTTCATAATCAACTGCTAATTATTCTGCTCTTGCCTAATAACTATACAACAACAAAATCCGGTGAATAATTCCGAAGATATGTCTACAAACAGAAAAAAGTTAATAATAATATTTAAAAAAAAATATCTTTAAAATATTTTTACACACTCTTTAGCGTTTTATTATAGAATATAGTATAGATTTAATAAAAAAATGATATTCAAAAGCGCAATCTCACATTCCCATTCCAGGCGGGCGAACTTCAACTCGCCGATCCACAGCGTGGCCATGCTGTTCCGCATCGTGACGGGCGAGGACTGGAACAAGATCATGCACGACTGCATGGTGGCGCCGCCCTACTGCACGCCCGCCGACAACTACTGGGAGACCGACTGCGGGAACTTCACCGCCTCGCTCGCCTACTTCTGCACCTTCTATGTTATTATTACCTATATTGTGCTCAATTTGCTTGTAGGTGGGTGAATGGAGTTATATATTTGATTATTTTTGTATTTATTTATAATATCTATATTTTATATACGATAAAATATGTATATTGTATTTTATATGTAATGCAATATTAAAACGCGTTTTGATTATGACGCAATATTAGTTAACAAAACAACTTTTAGTTTAACTACTGGTATTTATGATTTTTGCTTATATTTTGTAAGCCTACTTACTATTAAATTAATTTTATAACACTATTATTTTTCTATTACAGCTATCATAATGGAAAACTTTTCTTTATTTTATTCAAACGAAGAAGACGCTCTCCTCTCTTATGCTGATATAAGGAATTTCCAAAACACTTGGAACATAGTAGATGTCCACCAAAAGGGAGTAATTCCAGTTAGAAAGGTATAATATATGTTTTGAATTCCAAATTGATACTCTAGTCTACTTATCAAATTAGTCTTTTTTACTACAAATTCATTCCTTTTACATGTCGAATTCCCATTTTTACACTTCAAATCCATCTTTTTACAAGCCTCAAATTCTTAGTTTTAAACTTTTTTTCTTTAAATTGGCATACAAAAATGCTAATTTAAAAAAAAATCATATTCAAATTTTTATTTTTCTATTTATTAGAATTCTATTCAAATGCACCAAAGATATACTGATGTTAATTTCTTTATATTATTAAATCTTAAGATATTTGACAGAATTCAAATACATTTGTTAAACTATTTGCTTATAAATAACTTATATAATGTGACCGACCGATTTTTGTAATGTTAATTTACCACTCGAAAGTTAACAATAGTATTAGGACTTTAAAGATGATTTTTTAAACAACTTCAGACAAATAAGGTTCTTAATTCGTCGTTCGTCGTCTTTATCTTTTCTTTATAGAGTAGTATAAACAAATTTTTAATCTCCAAATTACTTTTAAAACTTATTTTTTTTTATGTTTAAAAAATTGTGGCATTATCTAGTTTTGCAAATTCATTTTGTAATAGAATGCTTTAAAATATCTTACTGTTAAATATGTTTTTAAGGCCGTCATGGCGCTAAGGCAAGCGTTATAACTGTAAACGATCGCGTTTACAGTTGTGGGTTAAATTTCCAATGTAATATTTAATATTTTCAGTTCCTCGCTCTGGTAACAAGGCAAATTGCGGCGTTGAGTTCCGCTACTAAACCCGTAATGCCTCAAGAGTTCGGCGGAAAGTAGAGATCGGTAGTGTCTAATGAACAACGGAGTATTTGAACACTAGGGTTCCAAGTTCTTTCTGCCTACCCTTCCATATCCAGGATACAGCGTGAAACTAAAAAAATAAACATCATTTATTTCAATTTCAATTAACATTTTTGTAACTTGGATAAATTAAAAGGACGAATTTTAACCCACAAAAACTATTTTGATGCGTAAAAATATCAATTAAGATTTTTAATTACCTTACATAGTTGATTATTCAAAATGCTTAATGTGATAATTATGTATTTTTTACTATTCATTTTAGGTTAAATTCATATTACGACTATTAAAAGGTAGATTGGAGTGTGATACTCACAAGGAAAGACTTTTGTTCAAGTATATGTGCTATGAACTAGAACGGCTTCATAATGGCGAGGATGTAACTTTTCACGATGTTATAAAGTATGTTATTTACTTATTACTTTTACTATACTAATAATATGTTTAATGAATAGGATGAAATTAATACTAGTTCCACAAAAAAATATATTCAAAAATATGTATATTATAGCTCATTATATAAATAATTAAATAGCGAATTCATATTAAAAAAGATCTTAGTAAATATGTTCTTAATAAAAGTTATTTCATTTATTTAGTCATGTTGCGTCACGTCACAAAGCACTTCTTTGGGTTTCGCAACTAAACACGGAATGATCTAACTTGAAAATTATGAGACGCCTAAGGGAACAGGCTGTCTCAACACTGGATTCACTCTGCCTACCTTGCTGTACGGTATAAAAATCGTTAAACTAAAAAACCGGACAAACGTGAGTCGGGCTCGCTCACCGAGTGTTTCGTACTAAAATTGGAGGTGTCAAGCTTGTTCTGAAATTCAATCTTAGCTTAACCAGAGCCCTTTTATCTTATGCATTACTTAAACTAGGCTTTACTATCAAATTCAAGGATATTCCTTTTGATTTAACCAAATGTATAGTTTTCGTGAATGAGTACTACCTGTAGATACTGGCTGCCAAATTTCATAATTCTAGGTCAACCGGAAGTACCCTATTAATTCCCTTTATAATATCGAAATACGCGTTTTCTGCGATATAGACATATATAGATAAAGCTTTTGACAGACAGACAGTCTAACGGACGGAAAACAAAGTGATCTTACAAGGATTCCTTTTTTTCTTAGTACGGAAAGGTATGGAATCCTAAAAAGAAAGTAAAGTTGTCTAGTTAGGCTAATAACACTTGTAATTAATGAATATTTCAGTATGCTATCATACCGCACGGTCGACATCCGCAAGTCGCTGCAGATGGAGGAGCTGTTGGCGCGCGAGGAATTCGAGTTTCTTATCGAAGAGGAGGTCGCCAAGCAAACTATACGCACCTGGCTGGAGGGATGCCTTAAGAAAATACGTGCTAGTAGTAGTGTACGAGTCTATACATTTCAAACTTTAAATTAAGACCGCCGTGGCACAGCGTCTAGTACGGCCAGACGCTGCGGTTGTGGGTTCGATTTCAACTACAATTTTAATTTTCTCGTTTCGGTAACAAGACAAAGTACAGCGTTGAGTTCCGTACAAACATTGAAACATTGTGTGTTTGAGCACAATGTTTCAATATTCGGGAAGTCGTAACACTAGGTTCTCTCTGATTATCCTGCTACATCATCAAGCATAAAAAATAATTGCTTTATTCATTAAATCTTACTCTAAAATTTAAAATGCAGGTTTCACACATAATATTTGTCTTGTTGGGTCACACATAATATTAGGTGAATAGGAAGATAATCGATTACTTTATCAAATGAAAGTAAATATATAAATGAGTAAAGCTATTTTATTTTCTAAATATATACAATATTCTTCCAGAAACAACAAACCAGTTTAATCGCTGGTCTAAGGAAAACAAATGAACAACCTGTCGACTTTACTGGCGAAAAAGAGAAAGAGAAACAAGAAGCCGATGCTCAGGTGTTATATTTTTTTTTATTTTCACGTATGTAACCCGTATATAACAGGGTAAGCAGAGGGACCCTAGTGTTAAGATACTCCGCTCCCTACGCATCGCCCAACTTTTGAGACCTTACATTATAGTCGGACAAGAATATCCCTTTTTTTATATAACGCCAATTGCTTTTTCTTGGTGGAAATTCTTATTACCCTGATCGAATATAATTACCAGAATAAGTAACTTTTTCTATCAATATAATAATAAAAACATGGAAAAAAATCATATAAAAAAATGTTAATATTCGCGACTGCTAATTTTTTCTTGTTATTCGATTGCTAATACTTATTCTTTACAATTACTAACATGTCATTAAACAACCATTTCGTCGAGTTCTCTCTTTTGTATTCACCACTGATATAAATGTAAGCTTATTTGAATATCCATGCAGTTTGGTTTCGTTTGCGTCATATTCTAATAAAGTTTTAAATTTTCAGCAACCCGTCGTAAACGCTGGTCGCACAGAAATGACTGAATCTACATCCCAACCGATTATGTCGAGTAAGTAGTACATTTTATACATAACATATTCGCGTATCTTAACATCTAAAATTATAAAACAATTTTGATTTTTAGAGTAAGCCTTAATATAATATTTTTTAAAGTTTGTTCCTTTAAGATAGTAGAGCAAACTTTGTTCTGTAGTTTTCTGGTAGCGTCACAAGCAAAATTAGGCAAAACGCCTATATTTTTTTTAGCTTATCACAGTATCCCGCTTATGGCAGGGTAGGCAGAGTAAAATGATAAAACACAATTTTCGAGATTTGGAATTATTATCGAATTATTTTCATTTTCCTACTTTGGCAATGGAAAACGCGGTGTTGAGTTTCGCCACACAATGTTTCGAATTCGGGCGGAAAGTGGAGAATACTTAATACCAGGTTCTCTTATTAATAGAATATACCAATACACTTAATGAATAACTTTAAAATATTTGCTTTATATAGATGTCATATCAGCTCTGGAGTCTCAAACAAAACGTTCATCAGGCAAGAGTCAGCTGAAGCGATCTGGATTACCGTCGGTAGCAATACCAAGGTAGGTTGTTGTTAATAGCATATGTTTTATTGTTTTGTTTTCATAATCAATTTTAACTTTTCCATATTATTATCTTACATTAATAGGCCAGAAAGTCCAGTGAAGAAATATTTACAACCAACGTTAAGCGACCCACATCCATCTATGAATAAAAAATCTACCACCCGTAAGTATTATTTCTTTAATCAATAATATGTACGCTTGTATAGTGTTATAACTATGTGATCGACAACTTTAAAATTATCTTCAGTATATCAAAAATAATATATGCAATAGTTTAAAAAAATAGCTTGAAGATGTATATTTTTGTAATGTCGGAAATAACGGTACTTAAATATAAACGCAGCCACTGATTTCTTTAGACTAATGTAACCTAGCAATGTATATATAATTTTATATAAACCTAAAAGTACCAAAATAACTAAGAGTTATTATTAACAGCTACTGGAACGGCGATAAAAAGTAATCGCCAGCACTCGCATGCGCACGCGCATAATACTTCAGGGATGGGAGGTTTCACGTTGGGAAGTGTTGGGGGTGCTGGAGGCGTTGGGGGTGGTGGTGGTGCGGCCGCATCGCAAGCGCTACACGACGTGCACTCGTGGTGGGGAGCGCGCCTCTCTTCGCATGCTACACTTGCAAATTAGGATTTTATACATGTCGACAAGCCGCGGCCATCATGATCTTAGGTTAACTGTTCAGTCGAGAAGAAAGAAACAAAAATAAGTAAAATCTTATAATCAAAGTTTCACAGCCATCTACACCTTACACGTACATTATTCAGGGATACGAGGTTATACAAATTGTTAGAGATGGTGGCGCGGCTGCAGTGTTACATACTTGCAAATATGTTTTTTTGTAGTCGAATAAACTATACTAAAATATAAATAGTATTTTGATTTATTTTTTTAATTTAATTAAATTAACTAAATGTATTTTATTAGTTTTAAAAGTCTTCAGTAATTTAAAAATTATAAATGAATTCATAAAAATAAGATTATCTTATTTGAAATTTACAAGACCTTAGTTACAGCCTACTTTTAGTTACTATTAAATTAATGTATTTCCTGCAATACAAATACATAGTATTTGTAGACAATTTGTTAACTTTTTAAAATAATTATGTGTTATTGGTGTGTGTTGTTTATAAATTAATTAATTGGATTGAAAATTTATATAAAATAAAACTATGTTTACCTATAGTATACAATATATTACATGCTTAAATTAAATGTTAGATAAATTTATTCCACATTATTTTTTTAAATAATGTCAGATCAGTTATGACTCACATCTCTTAATCATTAAAAATACAATGCAAATTAAGACTAGTGAGTTTCATGAAGAAATTTTCAATTTATACATTTAATTGAATATAAAGTTATTATTATAGATAATTATTGTCCAGAATATTGTATGACTAAATGTAATTAGATACAAACGTGGATAATACATAATAAAAGTTATTAGAGGATTTGGTAGTTTAATTTGTTTTTTTTTCTTTTTGCATTAATTCACTTTTTTATTTTTTTATTTTTTAGAGGCTTGCCGTGGCGCAGGAGCACAAAGTGTGACTGTAAACGCGACTGCTTGTGGGTTCGATTTACTTAAATTTATATTTCCTCTTCTTCGCTCTGGTGCCTTAACACTAGGTTCCATCTGCCTACTCTGCTGTGTGCGGTGCATACAGCGTGTTTTTTATTGATTTACTTTTATTAATAGACTAGTGAGGTTGTGCTCTGTTTTGATTAATAATACTAGTAAGTACTCATCCTAATATAAGAATCTACATATATGTAATTCCACAACAGATTCTTTCTTACGATTTCTATTGTATAAAAAAGTTGAAATTATTAGAATTGGTCTAATAAAACATTTAAACCCTCAACTTTTTAATAATTTCCTTACCGGTGGCACAGTCCACCTATACTAAATGGACGTCACTGGAGATAGTGGCACATGCCGAGCGCGAAGAGGGCGACGACGGCCAGCGCGAGCGCGGCGCAGAGCCAGCGCGCCGCCACGGGGCAGTGGCACAGCTCGGCGCGCAGGCGCAGCGCGGCCGCGTAGGCCAGCACGGCGCCCAGCTCCTCGGCCGGCGCGTCCTGGTGCAGGAAGGGGCGCGCGCTCAGCTCGTGCCCCACGCCCTGCGCGCGCCGACCCTCGCTCGACAGACGTGCTGCCTGATAACACAAACGATCAATACTTCACACTGTAACCTGAATATAACAGGGTAGGCCGCATTATATTAATGTCGCTATATTCGCCTAGTGTTAAGGCAAGCAGCGGCTTAATTTTCGAAACATTTTTAAAGAGCTCTGGGCAAAGCAAGTAATCGGAAATAATTCATTCCCTCGTGTCGAAATCGAACCTTCAGAGCTACAGTCGCCGTCAGAGCTGTGCCGCCACGACAGTCTAACATGTTTTATGCTATCTGTGCGAATAAAAGTCACATCGTGAATAAACATTTAATAAAACACTCACGTATTTTTTTCCGAAATAGATTAATAATAAGAATCTTGCAATATGCCTTCAATTAAAACTTAATATTCACAATATATATTTACCTGTACAAAAGGCACAATAACAGCTGAAACCCAAAGCAACAGATTGAGTACGCTGATTCCCGCAATGGGCTCCGTCCCAGTGTCCACCTTGTCCAAGTTAAAGAGCCACATGGTGCCGGACACGGCCCAGGACAAGTTAACTATAGTAAACATGCAAACAGCAGGAGCTAAATCATCATTAAGATATTTTAGCAATTTTCGAAATTCCGATATTTCCTAAAATACAAACTTTAGATTAAAATATGTATGTGAAAAATATTCGTATAATTAGGAATTAGAATAAGAAACGAATATATAATATTCTTCTCCCATTATAACGATTAATTTATGAACCTTACTTACTCTCATCCAGTTCAATGGTGTTATAGTCTTATTTAGCAGTCGCTCTTTCAAGAAGATAAGATGAGCTTGCAATAATTGAGCTTGTAAACAATAACTTGTGATTACGGTGGCCTGCACCATATCATGGATCAATGTACAGAAGATTAACAAAATTTTAAATCCAAGTATTACTTCTGGCGAGCTGTAAAATATACAAAAAAAAATCGGTTAACTATAAACATTAAAGGGACATTATATTTAGTTCACCTTTACGTATTTCTCGTTCTGTATCTAAGCAATCCATAGTATCAAGTAGGTTCTAATTCAATTTTTGCGCCAACAACCAACAGCGTAAATACTTTGATTAATTGAATTAATCTTATTTTTTTATATATTTTAAGTATTCTTACCTAGTTTCCATCCATCGAAAAATTATAAAACCTTTGGCCATCATCAAATTAACTGAACATAACGATAAACACATCCACACAACACTGAGAATTATGAAAAACCATAACATACGCAAAAGGCGTTTAGGCTTTGCTATAGGCGTTCCTTGTGGCGCATACGACGAAAGCAAAAATACCTTAAAAACATTAAAATCCTTATTGTTCATCTATATATCCATATTATCACATATCTATTAACTTGTACGACTCAATTTCAAACTAAGTAGGTATTTTATATAGCGACCCAAACGCGGCGTTATTGTTATACTGTAGCAAAATTATACAAAACCTTTAAATAAATAAATTGAGGCCAGTCGTAGCGCAGGGACACAAAATTTGACTGGTTGTCAATTCGATCCCCAATTGAGGAAATGAAATATTTATTTACATTTATGTTTACATTTCTTCATTAAGTTCCGCCACTGAACACGCAATATCTCCAGAATTCGGCGTAAAGTGGGGAATGGAGTGTCTTAACAGTAGGTTCCCTTTGCCTACCTTGCTGTCTGCGGGATACGGCATGAAGCTAATTTTATTTAATTTAATTTTTTTAAACTGTAGCATACATGTTATTCTGCTAAGTTTTATCTAAATCTCTTTAGTAGTTTTTTATGTGAAAGTAGAACCACCAAACGTCCTTTCATCCGCACAAATATTCACGTTTATAATAATAGGATGTTCTGTCTAAACGGTTGTGCTACTGTAATCATTATATCTCACCCTCTCCATAAGATTTTGCAGCTGCTCATTATCAGATATTCTGAAAAGGTATAACGCGTACAAAAATCCTAGGAAATGTAATATACTAGGTCCGATGTAGGTAAATGTTACATTACCATAACAAACTTGTTTATAGGCATCGTATTCAAAAGAAGATTTCAAAGCTAAAGGCACTAATTTGTAACAAAATCCTCTATCGCGCCTGCAACAATAATTTTACTTAAGTTACTTATATTATAGAACAAAATGTTATTTAAGTTATTTTAGATAATTTATATTTCCACTTCTTTGCTCTGGTGTCAAGGCAATGAGTGTTGAGTTCTGCCACTCTACACGCAATGCCTCAGAAAATGGCGAACGGAGTGTCTTGACACTATGTTCCCTCTGCCTACCCTGCTGTGTGCGGGACACAGCGTGAAGCTGATTTATTTATTTAGATAGATGAATTACCGGAAACATGCCATATACTGAAGTATATATCCTAAACACATAAATACAGCAATCTGTGTTGAATGAAAATGTGATAAACAAATTGCTAATCTAGAGGAATTTGAAGCATCCACTACCGGCCTTAAGCCCATTACTGTGAGAAGTTTTAAGTAAGGAAGTAATATCTGCAACAAAGAATTATATTGTAGATGCATTCAAATAAAAGCTTAACGTTCACTCTGTTAATATAACAAGTTGGTATATATAAACTTACCTTTGATTTACAATAATGTAAAATAGCTGATGTACTCATATATTCCGTATCTGGTGACTCCGTTATTTCACCTATCTACAAAAAATTATTAGAAACGATCGTTAAATATCATCATATATTCAAAGATTTTAGTTTTTACTAAAACATTTTAAAAAATATCACTCACTTCGACACTATTAGCATCTAGGCTAGATCTTGTTGATCTTTCCATAGCTGGTACTCCCAATTTGTCGTTACCCAGTACATGGCTTCCCAGAAGATCACTTGCTACACAGTGGCATAAAAAAATCCATTACCCGTTATTATTCATATCTTTAATTATAAGAAAGCACATTATATTTATTGTAAGATAAAAATTGTTTATTGACTCTAACTCGATGATACATATATGTAATATATTGTTAATTATTTATTTTATTTGCAAAGTAAATTATATTAGAACTAGTCTGTACTTACAGCTACTAATCGATTCATTTGTGCTTTGCATCATCATCTCACGCTCAATAAGAACTATTGTATAAGGCTGCGATTGGTGAATTAATAATGTAAACTTGACATATTAATGATACAAAAATACCCACATACATACGCCTTGATATTTGTAATGTATTAAAATATAGGTAACATTTTGTAATGAATTACATTATAGTTCGATTTTTACTTGCATTGTAGGTAAACAATATGCAGTTATATAGTCAGAGGTTAAAAACAATTTTGGTGGTATCAGTGTTTACTATATACGTACATTTGTGATCTATTAAGATCGAGGCCAGTCGTGGCGCAGCGGCACAAAGTGTAACTATAAAATCGACTGGTTGTGGGTTCGATCTCCATTCGAGGAAATGAAATATTTATTAAATTTATATTTTCATTTCTTCGCTCTGGTATCGAGGCAAAAGAGCGGCGCTGAGTTCTGTCAATAACGCGCAACGCCTCCAGAATTCGGCGGAAAGTGGGGAACGGAGTGCCTTAACACTAGGTTCCCTCTGCCTACCCTGCTGTATGCGGAATACAGCATGAAGCTGATGAATCCTAATTAATTTTTACCTTTTTCATTGTATTTCGAGCGTTATTGAAAAATAATAATTTTATATATACTTAGATAGTTTGAGGCTATTATTTTTTTATTATTGGCCTACGTACTTTCAAATACCCATTATTGTTTAGACATATACGTTTGGTTCAACATATTATGTACTCTCAAGCGATTTATAAATTCATAAGGCGGTTTTGCTTATTATATTTATAGAAAGTCAGTATTAATTTAAAACAATAAAAAATGTTGCAATGCGTTGCAATTTAACCAACAGTTAATTAAACCGTTGAACTCTGATACCCCTGCAATATAAAGATAAGGTGGCGAGAAATGTTTTGTTCCATATGTACATTCAACTCTAAAAGAATAATATTATACAAAACATATTTAAATTATAAGCTATATTTCATAAAGATTTGTTTTTGAAAAATTCAAAATGGTTATAGGACTATAGGTAGAATTTAAATCACACAAAAGCAATTTAAAACGTCTTTATTATAATGTTACTAATCAATTCTTAAATTAATTAACAAATATTATAATTGTCTTCCTCCTTCAACCTAGTAGTTCAACATAGTCTTTAATGGGGACTCTCCACTCGCGGTGGAAACCGGGCTTAACTATAACATTTTAGACATAGTGTGATACTATGCATAGCTCCCACTCTGCGTGGAAAAAGCGACATCTCACCTCACCTTTTCCAATATTATATTTCTGCAAATAGGCATATTCTTTTTATGATTGTTATACAAAATCTATCTTTAATGATTGATTTAAAACTTAATTAATTTACTTGAATAAAAATATATATTTTTTTAAATGTACTGTTTATTTAAAATTTTGTTTTATAAAAAATAACAATATATCACTTTATCAATTTTAACGGACATCACAAATTATGTTTATGCTAATAACTCTTATACTATATCACTGACGCTCCTTGAATCAGGGTTAAGGATTTCGTCGTCGCTTTCGTAGGTCTCGTCATCTGGTAATTGTTCATCGCAATCTTCGTTGCTTTCTTCATCTTCCTCGGATTGTTGAGAGGCTATAACTTTACCGTTTATATCTTTGTTTTTCAAATTTCCCATCCAAAATGCTTCTGAACAATTATTCGAAACTAATAGAGCCTTAACTTTATAAAGAAGTGTTTCAAGAAGTTGTCTCACAAATGGAACTTTGTTCAACAAAGCTGTATCATGTTTCAAGCGTGAATGGCAACATAATGATTGAAGAAATCTTGTAGATAGTTGTAATGTTTTTAAAATATCTAATATATCTTGCGTCCTTGTTTTAAATTCTAACTCTAATATAGGTATGCCCTGCGTTACGAATAACTTGATGATAGGCAGCGATTTTTTGAAAAATGTTGTTAAATTATTTCTATTATTCAAAGATTTCGAAATATCTGCCATATACTTTAAAATTAATGTTACATCTTGCCATAATTTTAAATGCTCAAGGTTGGTTAGCTTTTTTGTTAAATTAATTTTTGTCGCAGATAAAAGCGCATTGCCTAAATTTCTATATAAAATGAGAAAATTACTTTTATTTATACATTGAAATGATTGTAAATGACTATTACGGTTTTCTATGAATACTTGAATGTCGTTTAATAATAGAAGAGTAATCGATTTAAGTTCAGTAAGATCGTTATAAATCAAATATTCTCTAGCAAAATTATCAATACTTTGATTCAAATGTAAGCCTTTCTCAACTATTCCATCTGGTGTTTTCCATTGCTTGGACAAAAAATTTTTTGCTAAATCTCTTATTATTTTTATTATAGCAGGACTAGATGAATAGTCTTGAATAATTTTTAAATTATCTATTAACGCCGTTGCAGTTGTAAGCTGAAAACAATATTTTTCATATGTTTGCAAACATTTTGCATAGGATAGTAATAGGTCTTGCATATATGTCCCGCTTAAGCAATCGTTTAGATTAACAACAATTCGTAAAGAATTCTTAAGTAAGGATTTTTGATGGTTTTTAAATCCAATCCATTTAAAATATATAGTGTGCAGCTTGAATATGTGTTCTAGAGCTGTCATACATCCTAAAACTTTATCATTATACAAAACACTATTATCTTCTTTATCTTTTTCAATAAGCCATTCTTCCAAAATTGCTGTTATACATTTTAAATGCTGCATTACATTTGGCAAAATTTCGAAAACAGATTTAGCGCACTCTTCAGATTTTTCGCGGCTATACAATTCAAAATGGCAATTTTTAGAGAGAAAAGTTTTTTTCTTAACTTTAGAAATCAGTATATTTTCTAAATCATTGTTAATATGATGTAAAAGAAAATTGAAAGCCTCTATAGTTAACTCATTATCTGGCCCACTCTCTTCAGTCAATTCAGCATTAAGTATATTTAATAAATCTAAAGTAAAAGGTCTAAACGGTATATTGTGTAAGGCGCTTAATTTATTTTTTATGGCATTGTTTGTATTTAAATTTGATTGAGATTTCAGTGTTTGGGGCAACATGGAATCGTCTCTACAATCTAACTTATTTGCCGTCTTAGATTTAGCATTTTGCTTTTTATGTATTTTTTCTTTGCTTGTGTTGAAATTATTTAAATTGAAACTGCATAGAGGTGGTTTATACAATATGTTGGTTTTCATTAGAATTTCAGAAATTAGAGATTCTATATTTTTTAATTCAATAATCCTATTAAAAATTTTGGATTTTAATGCTGAATCATTTTGAGACGAAAAAGCATTTAGTAATTCACGAAACCAATTAGCACAGTGCACTTGACAATCTAATATATTTGATATAGCTGTACTACTCATATTATCAATTAAATCTATATCGAAATTAGGCATTACTATTGCGCATCCCAACAGAGCATCAATGCTTGACAAGTTTCCGTCGTGTTTACGCATATGTAAACATTGCACAAGTTGAAACAATGGAGACAGAATAATGATACTAACATCTTGTTGAGCTTGTAAAGTTAATCCTGCTATGTTTATAGCAATTATTTCATCTATCTCACTATCAGTATTTATGCAATGTTTCATATGAAGATTTAATTCCGCAATATTTTCCTTTTCTACTACCTCTACTATAAAATTTTGCTGTAAATCATTAGTGACAGCATCCGTAATCCAATTTAAGAAATGTTTATTAATAAAATTGGTAGATTTAACTATTTTACATAATTCATCATAAAAAAAAGCAATCATGTCTGGAAACTGTCTAGTACTACGACTAATATGTTCAATAATCTGTGCTGCCTCACGAATATCACCATCTGGTAAATGATTGGTAGAACTCAGATGAGATTCATCAGCTTGTTCAATATCATCATTTTCATTATGTTTAGTCTGCATAAGATATTTAACTGCATGTATACCAGCCAAAATACCTTGAATCTTCACTGTAGGATTAGAGCTCCCTAATTCTTTTCTTATAATCATATGTATATCATCTCTAATTACTGAATTCTCAATGGCATAAGCAAGCCCACATACTAAATTCATAACTGCTCTTATCTCCGGTAGAACCATATCATCCATTCGATCTAATAATGTTAGCATCTGTATACTTTGGGGTTTTAATGTGGATATGTCTTGCTGTGCTACCATATTTAATATTGTTAACATATTCATAACACACTGTTTACTATCTAAACCAAACTGTAGTAATTCAGCTGCTATAGTTTGGCAACAATCATCTAGCTTAGAAAACATTAATCCATAAATGTGTGAAGCAAATTGTTGAACCAAGGGTTCTTGTGTGGTTTTTAGAAGTGTATTTGTAAAACAAATTAAGTGTTTGAGATAATCCTTTAGAATTGGTTTAAATTTTTCAAATGCATCATCTAATATGTCTTCGTTTAGTATATTTAATTTAATTTGCTTCTTAGCTATGTTTTCTATTTGCTTTTGCCGTTCTTCTGTTGTTGAAAATAGTATAACTATTATTATTAAATCAATTGGCACATGATCAGTGCTGATATTGCAATTATTAATTACTTTAATCCAAGCATTAGCTATAACTTTAGATGATATAATTGAGTTCCTTATAGATGAAGCGGTAAGGATTTGACTAGAAGCAATATCCTGAGGGGTTGAATTTGATGTAGACCAACCTAAAGTGTTTCTTAATCCTTCTATAATTTCTATATAAGCAATGTCGGAAGTCCTTTGAGGTATAAGTAGAAACTTTACAAAATTAGGAAAATGACTACATTTTGACAATGTTTTTAAAATATCTAATGTTTTCTTTTGTAATTTTTCATACTGATCATCTGTTAAACACAGATATGAGAGACAATCAAGAATAGCAGGTATAAGATCATGATCTTCACTTAAGATCCTACTCATTTCCGATATAATATTATTATGAACTTGATCCCCAATTATATCCGGAATAGCAGTAATTATTTCTAAGCGGACCATCTTTTCAGAAGTTACGTCCAGAAGATTGATAAGATTTTCGGCCATTTTATCACTATCACCTATACTATCTAGAGAAGAGAAGCATTTTAAAAACATTTGTATCCATGGACCACATTTGGCATCAGCTGCCAAATCTATAGCTTTTTCAAACATATATTCTGTTAGCTTATTTTGAAGTATGGGAAGATTTAATAATATTTTAAGTAAACTGTCACTAATACAAAATTCAGAGGATTGGTCACTAGTGATTCTTACAATATTTGGAAATAAATAATATTTAAATGTTTTTAAATCCTCACATCTTTTTTGGAAATTCAAATAAAATTCACTCATGTTTCGTGGGTATTCGGCATTTTGTTGCAAAATCTTTTTCAAATTTCTAATGATAACAATTGTTTCGTGAGAGGCTAAACACTTGTTTGGTGGGTCATTTAGCACTAAACCACTTTCTTCCAATGTTTGTTCAAAATAATCCTTAATATTTCCACTTTTAGACCTTTTGTTTTGAGGTTCCTCTTTATTTTTCTGAGGAGTTCTCTTTATTTTCATGTTGATATGCACTATGCACAATATTTAACAACAAGAATTAATAACAAAACTTTAATTGTCATCAAGGAACATATACTCTAGTACATAGAGCACAGAACACATATATCCAAAGGGTATATAATGCTATAGAGTGAACAGGCTCTACAATCTTAGTGCAACGAAGCTGGAAAATTTTGACATATAATATTATTAAGTTAAGAAGTATATGGAGTGTGGAGACTTTAGAACATAATTGACCATTTTTTATTTAGTAGCATTATATTTGCATAAGTTGAGACTTGGCAGTTCTTCGAAACTTACTAATTAAATTTTTCTGGTGTTTTACTAATTAAAAGTAAATTATTTGAATAAGATAAAAATCATATTAAATACAATATAATACTTAAATATAAATAATAAACAAGTAGTCTAGGCAAGTTTAATGATTTAGTGTATATAAAAATAAATTTTAGAAAAACTTAAAAAAAAAAAATTTACGTGGAGATTTGATGTTTTCTTAGCTAATTTCTTTTCAAAAATATTCGCAATTAAACTATATTCAATTTTTTTGCTACTTTCAATGAAATAACAACATATTTAAAGTTTTTAATAACAAAACGTGCTTATAATTTAAGTGTAGCTACACAAACATCGATCGCAAAAAAAGTTTATATAAATAAGGTCATTGATCGATCGAGCTTTTGTTTTAAATATTCTCAAAAAAGACAACAAATCTAACGTACTATTTATTTTAGGTGATATTAATGTTAGCTTGAGATTTATAAGGAGATCTTTAATTTCCGACGATGCAACGGCCGCCACGGAAGCTTTAACAATTCAGAAGTAATTCTTAAATCCCATTCTCCTAGTTTAAGCACATCAATCGTCATTGATATTTTTATATACTTCTTTTAGATTAAAAATGTTTCGGCAACCGTTACATTTGCATACCGTGACATTTTGAACAAAATCTGTAACCAGCACATTTCATGTCCTTTGAATGAGTTTTTCATAAAAGTCCAACGTGTTTTATGTGAAAACATCAATGATTGCGACGTCATTGCCTGGAAAATTATAAAAGATGGCAATGACATTGGTTGAAGACAATGATTTTTTATTTTTTATGATTTTATTTATTTTTAATTATTCTTATTTTTTTTACATCTCATTTTATCTTAACTTTATAGGTTTTACTTCATCACCACTCGTCAATCTCTTTATAAATGCCATGCTTGGGTTTCTTATGTTTTTTCGTGACCTACCTTGTATATATATCTGTTCTCCTTAGCGAGGGTTTGTGATTTACAAGACCTGATGTTATGGTTAGGTTTATTCGATCTTTAGCCAGACGCAGCTGACTTCGATAATGTCCATTCTTGACATTGGAGATGTGTTTGTTCCCCCAATACTGATGTTTCTCCTTTTTTTGATCAATGTATATTAAACCACCGTTACTATCTACTTTTTACAAGTCTACACAGATACACTGCAGAGGAAAATCACGTTTCACTGGTCTTAAGAATTAGATTTACTTTCTTGTTAGACTTAAATACAGCTTTAATGGAAGCTTTTCTTAAAATGTTGCAATTCGGTCTGTAATCCCCTTTTACATATGGTAGAAGTCCCGGGTTCTACTCTTGGGGTCTTCCGATAACGCTGGAGGGGAGTAGTCATCTTGCTTTGATGAAAGACATTCTTCACCTATCAAAGCTCATCCCCTAGGTGTTCAGCGTTGCAGTGTTGGTGGGCTCTTTGAAATAAAAAAAATTCAATGGTAGAAAAATGTGTAGAATAGTGGTAAGATTCACTATTGAATTATGTGAGTATGGTTTCTTTGTTAGCTAACATGTTGAGCCAGTTTATACCTCGGCGAACGGATTTGGCTAACTATTGAAGATACAGTCAGTATAGTCTTATTGTGTATTTTCGGCAACCCATACAATTTAGGACATTTTACACTGCTAGTTACGAGGGATTTAATGTTGTATATCTTACGTTTCCTTCATTCTTCTTCTGCAACACATACGTTTAGCTGCCATATATCAGCGTCGGTCATCAGCATTGTATTGTATATCCCAACGTGCAACTATTCTGTCATTTCACGGTCTCATCAATGTATCTAAGGCACCGTTAATTCTGTTACCGGCAGCAAAACGCCTGTACGTCCTTTCTTGATTTCTTTCAAATGCAAGAAGAGGCTCTGGTCCTTCTTTGAGACAAGACTTTCCTTGAGAAGGAAATTTTCACTCGCATGTCAATTTGTGTCACTTCATGCTGCCAAGTTGACATGGCGCAACCTTATTCAATACGTGAGACGTGCCTTTTCCTTTTCGCACAAAGACTTTACAACAATCGAAGCGAACTCTTGTATTGTACCGAGGCAGTCTCCCAAAATATCTTACATTCCTGATGTGAAAAATATTTTAGTATTTTACAAATGCTAAAAATACTCTTTTTGGTTTAGGACCTTCTACCAACCTTGCTTATCATTATTCTACACTAAGGTATAGCGCGCATTGGTGACTTTTGTCACCGTGACTGTTGCGTCACTGTCACCGTGTACATCACCCTAAATGAAGGTGCGCGCATTTGGATACGTGACAATTGGGTGACTTTTTGTCCGCGGGGGATGGCGACACGCCCGTGACGCAACTGTCACCGCATCCATAGGTTTGTATGTCCGTGCACGCATTAGAAACTAAATGTCACCTCCACCTTGCGGTTTCCATACTAGTCGTCTTCTGCATAAACAAGAAACAGCAGCGTGCAGCTCCAAATTTTAATTTCAAGAATGGCGTCAATTTCATCTCCAAGGCAAACGTGTATTTTCATGAAGATGAAATAGACAACGATATACTGATTGACGAAATTGAGTTGAGGCCATAGCTCTATGACAAATCCCTAAACGATTATTCTTTCGACGTTTGCTTTTTTTTTCTATTTCTTAATATTATATAAGTGCACAGACAACCATCTCTTCGAGATCCATATTATCAAATGTAAAAAATTTCGTCACTGTCACCGCAAGTGCGCGCAGTAGCGAAAAGCATGGTGACATGACAGT